>OX596383.1:1670247-1929406 GCA_951394425.1 Tipula unca | reverse complement strand
AGGAGGTCGACTACAATTATCATCACTGGCTTATTCAGCAAAGCATCCCATTCTGCTCCCGCCTAGACATTTCATAACAGAATCACTACTGACATATCTACATAGAAAACATCTGCATGTGGTACCTAAGGCATTGCTGTGAATTGTACGTGATCAGTTTTGGCCAATAAAGTGTATACAATTAGCGAAGAAATCCCAGCATTTCTAGGATAGATGGTCTAAAGACTATTTACAATCGCTCCAGCATAGACGAAAATGGACAACCAAATCGCGAAACATTGAGGTTGGCGAAATTGTAATAATTCGCGATGACAATGTATCATCTCTAAAATGGAAAAAGGGTCTGGTTGCTGAGGTACATCCAGGATCCGATGGATTAGTAAGAGTGGTGACTCTGAAGACTGCCACTGGACTTTTGAAACATCCAATCACCAAAATCTGTCCGTTACCCATCGAAACATCAGCGATTGAACCATCCGTTCAAGGTGGGGAAAATGTTTACGACGCATGATCAATTGTACATGACGTACCAAATGTAGCACACAACATAACAAATGGTACATGCTGCACCAACTGTATCGCATCGGACAACATAAAAACAAACAAAACAGTTATATTTAAACTGGACAATAATACAAAAAATAACTAAATTTTACTTATTACTCGATACGCAAATCGAACAGTTTAGTTTTCATTTTGAGCTGTATATATTTGTGCCTTCAAATAAATATATACTCGTATATGTTATATACAAATTTATAATATCGTTAAAGTGAAGTGAATTCAATTCTACATTTCGAATTACGCTTTTTACCCTTACGATAAAATAATCGTAAGCTAGAACAGAGAAAATTATAAATAATGAAATAGTGATTGAAATTGAAAGTGGATGTCAGTGTGTTTAATAATTTGGAGTCAGATAAAAGCTAACACCCCAACATCTATAAGTTAATACAAAAAAATAAAATGGCTGAAGAATTACAACAGCAAATTAGCCAACACAGTGTTGTGCAAAATCAGTTTACGAATTTAATTCACAAGGTGCCTTCAAATTACGATCATTTCTAAAATCTATTGAATATTTAGAAGATTTGTGTGGTGAAAATAATGCTGATTTAAAACAGTATTTTTTAAAAAAATTAGTAAACAACAAAATAATTGGAAGTGCTAGAAGTGTTATTCTGAAAATACCAGAATATTTAAGAAATTAAGCAACTATAGTCCAACATTTGAGGAAACGTTACCGACCAAAGAACACCAATCATCAGTTATTATTTATGGCGAAAGATATAAAGGTATTTAATTTAAAAGATTTATTTAACCAATTAACCGATTTATTAACCAAATGGCTCAGTGACTTTCAGTGTAGTAAAATTTGTGATTTAAAACGAAGATAATTTTACATACGAAGCAATACATAAAGAATTAGAAGAAATACTAAAATTTAAGTTAGTACCAATTGTACAATTACAAATAGATTTCAGTAAATCATTATTTGAGTTAAATAATGAATTGTGTCAAACAAAAATATATTTATCAGAAGATATTGTAGCAGCTCGAATATTCGATTCACTGATATTCGATACTGCCATAACAAACAAATTAATGAAATTCAAATATAAATCAACTTATTTGAATTAAGTGTTCACTAACCCCATCAAACATCCAATAGCCGAACCAACAACTATAAACATTATAGTCAAGCACTACGCCATCCAACTAGCATCATTCGAACTAACGCTGTTCAGTGATGCAACACTAATGCAATATCGACAGTCGCCGGCGCATCTGTTCCCTCTCCAAAATACGACATGTATTTTGGACAGGAACAAGGAAAAACACAAACAAGCAAAAAAAAAACACAAGTCAGCCATTTTTCGCGTGTTTTTTCATCGAATTTTTATGAAAAAAACTAACAAAGTTAAATAATAATAATAATTAAAAGACAAAAATAAATTTAATATTATTAAATAAGCAATCATTATAATTATAAATATACAAAACAAATTATTTAAATACAAAATTCGTATTAAACAAATTATTGTGTTGTGAAATAAAATTATTTGGACTGTAACGCATGCGTATCAACAGCATTGTTTTTGTTTTATTATGGTACACTGGAGAGTCGACTCGGCGGTCAATATTCAATGATACGTCATTTGTATTGATTACGTCATAAGCAAAATTATAATATCATGGCGTCAAGATGATTGATAATTATATTTAATTTTTTTTGTTTGGTATGATAATGATCAGTCGATGGAAGTTTTTTGGCCGATAAAGACCATAATGAAATGAAATTATCAAGTGATATTATTATTTTTTTTTTAATTCGTATATTAGTTTCGTAATAAATAAGTTACCAAATAATAAGTTAAAATAAAATTAAAAAAATAAATGATAATAAGTTAATTTAAAAGAAGAAATAAACGTGCTCAGTGACGATATTTATAGTAGTGAATTTTTATGTGCCATATGTTTTTTTAAGTGCCGTATTTGAATCAGGCCTCCACTTCGCGCGTTTTTATAGCGGAGGAGAGGTGGTTGGGCGGAACAAACAATTTAAAAACAGTACAGTATTTTTAAACTAAGTGTTCTTATTTTTTAAATTATATATATATATATGTATATATATATATATATATATATATATATATATATATATATATATATATATATATATATATATATATATATATATATATATATATATATATATATATATATATATATATATATATATATATATATATATATATATATATATATATATATATATATATATATATATATATATATATATATATATATATATATATATATATATATATATATATATATATATATATATACATATATCAGGGATGTGCGTCGACACGTCAACTATTATTGTCGACGTTGAAGCGTCAATAATGCGTCAACATTGCGTCGACGTCATGTTTAAGTCGACAATGACGTAATGTCGAGAAAAAATTATTTTAATAAATTTTTTAGTGTTGGATTCCTTTTTTTGCTTTTTCCTTTTTAATTCTATTCGATTTTTCCGTTAATTTTTTATTTTGTTTTACTTTATAAGAGTGAGACGACATTATTTTGTTATTAGATTAGTAAGTCCCCAAAAATCATTTTAGTATTTAGTTTTTTTTTGGTTATTTGCGTGGAGGAGAGTACGTAATATAGTCAAATTTATCAATTATTATTATAATTAATTGTGGTTCGTTAATTATTGCCTTTATTTTCTAATTTTAATACTTCGAAAGTGTTTTACGATTGTTTTTTGCCCGTTTCGTTACCTAGATTTCTAGTTTGGCCAGAAAACTTTTAAAAATTCCAGCCAGTTCTGGTCAAATTGAGAGAATTTTTTCCAACTGGGCTTATATACATAGTGACCTTCGAAATAGATTGACGATGGATAAATCAAAAAAATTATTATTTATATATTTTACCAGTACAATTTCGGAAACAGAGAGTAATGAGTTTTCTGATTACGAAATTATTTATTAAATTTTTTAGTATTTCCTATTTAAACTTACTTTAAATTTTTACCTAATTTTTTTATTAAAATTTATTTTTAATTAACTGAATTAATATTTAAATATTTTATTATTTTTTGTTAGTCATTTGTAAATTGTTAAGTGATAAATGATCAATGATCATTACAAATTATGATTTCTATATATTTTTAATATTTATGTGTTACAAATGAAAAAAAATAAAAAGAAACAAACAAAACTATCATTTTATATATTTTTTATTGTTGACGCGGCAACAATGCACGTCGACAAAACTTGTAATTGTTGACTCCAAAAAAATATGTCGACAACAATTGTCGACGTCGACGTTTGTTGACGTCGCACATCCCTGATATATATATATATATATATATATATATATATATATATATATATATATATATATATATATATATATTAAACCATATTTTTTTTGTGTGTGTGTGTGATATTTAATTACTATTGCATATGAATTAAGAGCTTTTGAAATTTTGGCGTGGAATAAGTTTGTAGACGGCTACAACATGTTTTTGTTATGCAGTTATCTAGGTATCGGAAGGGCACCACTATTGACCCACCCAAGACTGAGCAATGTCAGTAAAAGCTGCAGGTGGTGACTCCGATACAAATCTGTTAACAATCGGTTGACCGTGTGGTCGAACGATTGTTACAGGACATCCAAAAAGAACGGACCCAACATCTAAAACTGGTACACCTACTCCTCAAACTGTTGTGTTTCAAGGAAACACCACCCGCTAAAATTAGCAATATAAAAATGGTCTCCCCGAAACACGAAAAGGTCAAAAAACTAGATGAAAATAAGAAAATATTAATTATACAATAAAATAAATATACATAAAAAACTAAAAAATAGGGTCCTTATCAATTGTTACGCTGCAAGAGGAAACACAAAAAATAGTAGAATATTATCAATAAGACAGTAAACAGACAACAGTAAAATAAAAATATACACATAAAAAATCAAAATCTCCACATCCAATATAAATCAATTCGCACAACCTACATGATTCCAGCAGCCACCAGAATACAATCAAAACAGGAATTTCTTCCAAGCTACTATAATATAAATCCACTGATGTATTTGAATTAAGTGTTCACTAACCCCATAACAATCCAATAGCCGAACCAACAGCTATAAACATTATAGTCAAGCACTGCGCCATCCGACCAGCATTCGAACTAACGCTGTTAAGTGATGCAACACTAATGCAATGTTGTCCGCCGCGGCGCATCTGTTCCCTCTTCAAAATATATTAGCGATATTTTGAAACGAGCTTTTTTTTATTAAACCAAAAAATGAGTATTATCCAAACGAGTCTATGCAAACCCATGGCATTGAACATACAAAGTTATTTTCAATTTTTCAACTACAATAGTGAGAGCTTTTTATATTTTATTACATAAAGTAATAGATAAAGAATTGAACTAGGTTGTTTAGGTTTATTTGTTTGATGGAAATAAATTATTTTATTGGTTATGAACACAATGTCCCATTCCAACAATTTTTAATTCTATTTCTATTTGAGCTTTATTAGAGAATAAAGTATCTTATTTTCCTTTAATTAATACAATAAAATGGATAACCCCACGGAAATATTCCTCAATTCAGGTGAAAACCAATGTTTATAGTTTCAATTGATTTCAAAAAATAATGAATTCGAGTTACTTTGCATTGAAATATTCCTACAAACTAAAATCATGTCTTTCCATACAAGATGTATGAAGAGAGCGATTATTTTTGTCATTTTAGGTTCATTAATAAAAGATTGTTTTGAACGGAGGCTTGATTTATTAAGATGGCTTTGGTATAATATACACAAAACGAATTTAAATTAGATAAATTAATAGAAGAAATTAAACAACAAATTATAAATAAAACAAATCTAAATAAAATAAATAAACATATTTATAAAAACATGTGTTGTAATTATTTCAAATTAGAACCAAATAAGCGTGAGTATTTAGACTATTACACAACCGCTCTGATCTGGTTCCGAGTAATAGCGTTGAAGGCCAAAAACGGGTTGACGGTTTGAAATGCAACCGAGGAGGAGATTCGTCGAATGATCGAATAAATGCCTCTCTGCATTCCCGAGCCCGTTTTACTACAGCTACGAGCTATAGGAAATGTGGTCTCCCAAACAGACCAACACCTGTTCCCTGAGTTCCCAGAGCTCCCAGTCCAAGTGATTGATGGCTTTGGAGGATACTATGGTGTATTATGTTGTGTATATTGTTTAGTGTGTCCGGAGTGACTTTGGTTGTCAGTGAGGACATTTGAGGATAGATTTTAGAATGAGTTTACGCTATATATTATATGTCTTTTGTATTTTAAGTGTCTTATAGTAAAATAAAATCGAATATGAAATGTATATTATGTTAAAGATAAATGTACTTACTCGTATTGGATTTTGTTTTTATTTCACAACAGTATTTAGACTATTACACAACCGCTCTGATCTGGTTCCGAGTAATAGCGTTGAAGGCTCCCAGAGCTCCCAGTCCAAGTGATTGGCTTTGGAGGATACTATGGTGTGTTAGACGCAGATACACACAATTTGTATGAAGAGCTCCCCTGCTTAGGAGTAACTTCCGAAGCAGAAATGTGTTGTGATTATTTCAAATTAGAACCAAATAAGCGTGAGTATTTAGACTATTAGACAACCGCTCTGATCTGGCTCCGAGTAATAGCGTTGAAGGCCAAAAACCGTCAACCCATAAATGCAACCGAAGAGGAGATTCGTCGAATGATCGAATCAATGCCTCTCTGCATTCCCGAGCCCATTTTACTACAGCTACGAGCTATCGGAAATGTGGTCTCCCAAACAGACAAGCACCTGTTCCCTGAGTTCCCAGAGCTCCCAGTCCAAGTGATTGATGGCTTTGGAGGATACTATGGTGTATTAGACGCAGATACACACAATTTGTATGAAGAGCTCCCCTGCTTAGGAGTAACTTCCGAAGCAGAAATGTGTTGTGATTATTTCAAATTAGAACCAAATAAGCGTGAGTATTTAGACTATTACACAACCGCTCTGATCTGGTTCCGAGTAATAGCGTTGAAGGCCAAAACCCGACAACCCATAAATGCAACCGAGGAGGAGATTCGTCAAATGATCGAATCAATGCCTCTCGGCATTCCCGAAGAGGAGATTCGTCGAATGATCGAATCAATGCCTCTCTGCATTCCCGAGCCCATTTTACTACAGCTACGAGCTATAGGAAATGTGGTCTCCCAAACAGACCAGCACCTGTTCCCTGAGTTTCCAGAGCTCCCAGTCCAAGTGATTGATGGCTTTGGATACTATGGTGTATTAGACGCAGACACACACAATTTGTATGAAGAGCTCCCCTGCTTAGGAGTAACTTCCGAAGCAGAAATGTGCTGTGATTATTTCAAATCAGAACCAAATAAGCGTGAGTATTTAGACTATTACACAACCGCTTTGATCTGGTTCCGAGTAATAGCGTTGAAGGCCAAAAACCGTCAACCCATAAATGCAACCGAGGAGGAAATTCGTCGAACGAT
The DNA here is from genome assembly GCA_951394425.1 of Tipula unca. NCBI lineage: Eukaryota > Metazoa > Arthropoda > Insecta > Diptera > Tipulidae > Tipula > Tipula unca. Next base: position 1,922,344 of record OX596383.1, on the reverse strand, counting down.
CGAATCAATGCCTCTCTGCATTCCCGAGCCCATTTTACTACTACCATGCAGATACACACAATTTGTATGAAGAGCTCCCCTGCTTAGGAGTAACTTCCGAAGCAGAAATGTGTTGTGATTATTTCAAATTAGAACCAAATAAGCGTGAGTATTTAGACTATTACACAACCGCTCTGATCTGGCTCCGAGTAATAGCGTTGAAGGCCAAAAACCGTCAACCCATAAATGCAACCGAAGAGGAGATTCGTCGAATGATCGAATCAATGCCTCTCTGCATTCCTGAGCCCATTTTACTACAGCTACGAGCTATCGGAAATGTGGTCTCGCAAACAGACCAACACCTGTTCCCTGAGATCCCAGAGCTCCCAGTCCAAGTGATTGATGGCTTTGGAGGATACTATGGTATATTAGACGCAGATACACACAATTTGTATGAAGAGCTCCCCTGCTTAGAAGTAACTTCCGAAGCAGAAATGTGTTGCGATTATTTCAAATTAGAACCAAATAAGCGTGAGTATTTAGACTATTACACAACCGCTCTGATCTGGTTCCGAGTAATAGCGTTGAAGGCCAAAACCCGTCAACCCATAAATGCAACCGAAGAGGAGATTCGTCGAATGATCGAATCAATGCCTCTCTGCATTCCCGAGCCCATTTTACTACTACCACGCAGATACACACAATTTGTATGAATACCTTCCCAGCTTAGGAGTAACTTCCGAAGCAGAAATGTGCTGTGATTATTTCAAATAACAACCAAATAAGCGTGAGTATTTAGACTATTACACAACCGCTCTGATCTGGTTCCGAAGGCCAAAAACCGTCAACCCATAAATGCAACCGAAGAGGAGATTCGTCGAATGATCGAATCAATGCCTCTCTGCATTCCTGAGCCCATTTTACTACAGCTACGAGCTATAGGAAATGTGGTCTCCCAAACAGACCAACACCTGTTCCCTGAGTTCTCAGAGCTCCCAGTCCAAGTGATTGATGGCTTTGGAGGATACTATGGTGTGTTAGACGCAGATACACACAATTTGTATGAAGAGCTCCCCTGCTTAGGAGTAACTTCCGAAGCAGAAATGTGTTGTGATTATTTCAAATAAGAACCAAATAAGTGTGAGTATTTAGACTATTACACAACCGCTGTTGTACATCCCTGATAAGTAATATAATGAAGTAATAGATTAAGTATAAATATAACACCCATTATAAATTAAAGTTAGCGCCTACAAAAACCTATATTTAGGCGGAAATAATTCAATTTTAGTACTAAATCCGCTTTAATGTCATTTTGAACAAGTAACATGAAAAGCTAAAAACGCAAGAACGCGAATTATTAACCCAAATAAACTTACGCGAAATAAATCAAAAATAAAATACTTACAGTGCAAAACTGAAAATAAATAGCTATTCAGGTCACAAAATTCAAAATGCTCATTTAATTAAAATCAATTGTAAGACCTAATTTTAGGTTCAATTACCTGAAATATTTTAGTATAAATAATCCAAAATTTTAGTCAATAAGTCAGTTGAAATTAATAAGTCAGTTGAAGTAATTAATAAAAATAAGCCAATTCCAATTATATTACAAACGGAACAAATTAATAAATAAAATAGAAAAATAATTCAACTCAGTGTTCATTCTATTATCCAGCAGAAGTATCAACAGTATCAAGTAAGTATATCTCAACAAAATCACAATACCGTCATAGCCCCCACCACTGGTAAGCGGGTATTGTTCAAACTAGAATACTAACATAAACGGCACCGATCTTGGTAAACATTGGCGGACGAACCTCGTACGGCAAAGCGAGGGGGGAAGAAGGAAGAGTGTTTCAGCGCTCAAACTTCCCTAGTTACGGTTGTCTACCAAGATCATTCTCTAATACTAACAATAATATCGTAAATTGATATTTCTCTCGATACTACAAGTTAGTATCCCACAATACTTAACGCATATACTAGTTCCTAACTCATAAACAGTTTCCACTTCGCGCACAATAAATAATAAAATATTACAATATTGATACTTCGGTATCACACACGTATTTCACAATCTCAACCACGCATTTATACAATACCGCTCTGATCTGGTTCCGAGTAATAGCGTTGAAGGCCAAAAACCGTCAACCCATAAATGCAACCGAAGAGGAGATTCGTCGAATGATCGAATCAATGCCTCTCTGCATTCCCGAGCCGATTTTACTACAACTACGAGCTATAGGAAATGTGGTCTCCCAAACAGACCAACACCTGTTCCCTGAGTTCCCAGAGCTCCCAGTCCAAGTGATTGATGGCTTTGGAGGATACTATGGTGTGTTAGACGCAGATACACACAATTTGTATGAAGAGCTCCCCTGCTTAGGAATAACTTCCGAAGCAGAAATGTTTTGTGATTATTTCAAATAAGAACCAAATAAGCGTGAGTATTGAGACTATTACACAACCGCTGTGATCTGGTTCCGAGTAATAGCGTTGAAGGCCAAAACCCGTCAACCCATAAATGCAACCGAAGAGGAGATTCGTCGAATGATCGAATCAATGCCTCTCTGCATTCCCGAGCCCATTTTACTACAGCTACGAGCTATAGGAAATGTGGTATCCCAAACAGACCAACACCTGTTCCCTGAGTTCCCAGAGCTCTCAGTCCAAGTGATTGATGGCTTTGGAGGATACTATGGTGTGTTAGACGCAGATACACACAATTTGTATGAAGAGCTCCCCTGCTTAGAAGTAACTTCCGAAGCAGAAATGTGTTGATTATTTCAAATTAGAACCAAATAAGCGTGAGTATTTAGACTATTACACAACCGCTCTGATCTGGTTCCGAGTAATAGCGTTGAAGGCCAAAAACCGTCAACCCATAAATGCAACCGAAGAGGAGATTCGTCGAATGATCGAATCAATGCCTCTGCATTCCCGAGCCCATTTTACTACAGCTACGAGCTATAGGAAATGTGATCTCCCAAACAGACCAACACCTGTTCCCTGAGTTCCCAGAGCTCCCAGTCCAAGTGATTGATGGCTTTGGAGGATACTATGGTGTGTTAGACGCAGATACACACAATTTGTATGAAGAGCTCCCCTGCTTAGGAGTAACTTCCGAAGCAGAAATGTGTTGTGATTATTTCAAATTAGAACCAAATAAGCGTGAGTATTTAGACTATTACACAACCGCTCTGATCTGGTTCCGAGTAATAGCGTTGAAGGCAAAAAACTGTCAACCCATAAGTGCAACCGAAGAGGAGATTCTTCGAATGATCGAATCAATGCCTCTCTGCATTCCCCAGCCCATTTTACTACAGCTACGAGCTATAGGAAATGTGGTCTCCCAAACAGACCAACACCTGTTCCCTGAGTTCCCATAGCTCCCAGTCCAAGTGATTGATGGCTTTGGAGGATACTATGGTGTGTTAGACGCACACTGAAAAAAAAACTGTTCGTAATATTAATAAATTGCATTTATTAAGCCATTATCAAGTCCCATATATACATAGATACACATACCTAACTGATATTGGACATAACTAAAATTGACCATACAACTTTTTCAGAAAAAACTGATTCATCGATAATTGTGGCTGTTCTATGCCCATTTCTTGCTAAAGAAGTACGGATAATCATGAAATTTACTACTAATGTTAATTATACATTGTTATAGACATTTCTATAATAAAATGTGGATAATTATGGTTAATTCTACCCACAATGAGCAGTCATGAATTGTCTGAATTGTATAGATTATATGAACAACCGCAGTTTGTATAATCACAATAACCTGAATAATATAGAATAGATCATTCCATTAATCTAACTAAAGGAATTTCTAGAGTGATAAGCATGAAATTATTATGAAACCATAATATTTCTAGAACGATAAAAACACATAGTTTCAATATTTAGGCAATATCGTTTACTAAGTGTAATAAATAACAAAAATCTTGAAATTTCTGGCGTCATGTACTCAAATTGAGTAAAAACTTCGGTGGCCCAATAAAAATCTACATAAAAATTATGTATAATTTTCATCAAACAAAGAACTTAATTTATTATATATTGAATATTTTCGTTACGATAATAACTTTTTCATTAAAAAACAAATAATTTCGTTGTTGTAATGAACTGTTAATATGTTTTGGCTTTGATTGCAACAAAAGGATCGGAAATTGGAAAAAAAATTAATATAGTGAAAGCATTTGCTGTGTGTACACGTGCAGTATAATTATATTATAATTAATAAAAAAATTAAAAATACAAATAAAAAAAATTGTAAATTTAAAATAAAAACTGTGTGAACAGTGAACACTTTTACAGTTAGTTTCAATAAAAATTTTGGTAATTTTTATTAAAAATTACAATAAAGGTAAGTATATCCATCATTTTAAGTGTATGTAACATAAGTGACTATCATGAATTGTTTTAAGTGCAAATGTGTTTTATCTTCTGTTAATTTGCTTTAATTTGCGGGAAACATGTTAAACGAAACTTTAAATTATATGGGTAATTTAAACAATAACACTAATTTTACACATGTTACACAAGGTTCGTTATGGAAAAAAAAATTCGAGATGTAGTTATGTCCCACTGTAACTATCCCAAAAAGAAAAGCACCATCAATATAGACATTCGCTGAACCATCAGAATGTCTAATTGTTATAAATACAAAATATAAAAATATCAAATCATCAAATTATTAATTTCGAAATATTTTAATTTCATAAAAAATAAATATGTCAAATTATTGATTTCGAAATATTTTAATAAAAATATCAATTTATGATTATGCATAAATACATTATGCATAATCAACAACAAAAATGTATAAAATGTGTAGCAAAAGTACACGCGCTAGCTCTACTTTATTTCATTCCATGTTTTGGTTTTATAAAATAAATGTTGTAACAAATTAAAATTGTGAAGTGTATTTTTTATTTTAAACTTTCGGCACGTTCCCCCGTTAATAGTTATATACGGTTCACGAACACACATAACTGGCGCAGTTGATAATTAAAAAATTTTTTTTTTTTCTCTCTAAATCTAAAATAAAAATCGCGTTCGAATTATAAATCTCAGTGAAAACAGTGATAAAATAAAAACAAAAAAATTTAAACAGTGAAACACAGAACAAAATTTTTAGTTAGAAAAGAAAAATTTTAAAAGTGCAATTAAAATTTAAAATATAGTGCAATTTTGTTAAACAACAAAAAAAATTACTTTGTGATTATAAATATTAAAATATTAACTATAGTAAATTGTGATTTGGTGCCTGATCAACGCCAACATTCATCAATGCAACCCTACATACTTATGGTATTGGCATGGTAAGCGAACTTTCTTTCATGTATACTAATATCCACACAAACTAATTTTTTTTTTAAATCATTATAAAATCGTGTTACTAAGAAAACATTTTTTTTAAATCGAATATAACCAATTGGTGTGAACTAAAGTAACTCCAAAAAATATACGAATCTTCGTAGTATTTTACAAAAGCCAAATTTTTTTTTTTTTGTGATTCATATAAGTGTTCATTGCATATAGTGTATGTCGCAAGACGATATCAAAGTCCATAAACAAATTATATCTAAAATACAAATTGGGAAACGACTTAGGGAATACAGACTGTTAAGAGAAAAACAAATAATGGATGAAGAAATTGATAGAACATTGAAGTTGTTCCAATTACCCGATATCATCAAACACATTCGACCGTTTGATGGGGATAAGAACTCAATTTACTTCTTTATATCCAATGTAGATAATATCCTAAAGTTATGTGAAAAAATTAAAGATAGTGATTATTATAAAATTATCATCAGTGGAATAAGGAGCAAAATTATTGGAAAAGCAAGTAATGTGCTATTAACCCACTCGATTGATAATGACAATTGGGACGAAATAAAAAAAGTTTTAATATTAAATTTCGCAGACAAACGGGACGAACCAACGTTGACGTTTGAATTGCACAATTTGATTAAAAATAATTTATCGCCCGATGAGTTATATCTAAATATAACTCATATCATCACAATGCTAACAAACCAATTAAAACTACAAAAATTGGAAAAATGCGTGATGGAAGCAAAATTAGAACTTTACGTTCAAATGGGGTTAACAATATTCATTGGAGGTATACAAGAACCTATGGGATCTTGGTTGAGAGCCAGGCAACCGAAAACATTATCGGAAGCCTTAGAATTTGTTAATCAAGAACATAACATACAAAAAATAAAAGAACCATTCAAACAACCTGAACAAAAACCAACAAAAAAATTCTATAAACCATTCAAGAATTTTAACCAAAATTATAATCAATCACCCTCTAGTTCCCAAACATATTACAAAAATTTTAAACAAAATTATAACCAATCACCCTCTAATTCTCAAACATATTATAAACAAAATGATTTCAAAAAATCACTAACAAAAATAAAAACGGAACCAAAAGAACCGTATAAAAAACAATTTAATGGACCACAAGCGTTTAATATAGAATCGGAAGTAAATGATGAGGATTTTCAATCTCATGCCTCGGAGAACTAAATAATCTACAAACATCAAATTTGCCATATGTAATTTTAACTTTACATAATCAACAACTTAAATTTCTAGTTGATACAGGAGCTGATAAATCCTTTATCAACCCTAAATTTATATCAAATCAAAACAAAATTATTAAAACTCATATGCAAATCACTAGTATATTTCAAACCTCTGTTATTACAAAGGGAACGTCAATAAAATTCGATGAAATTCCTCAACCAATTGAAATATAAATTCTATTCAAATTCCACAAAACATTTGATGGTTTAATAGGGTACGAAACCTTATCTGAATTAAAAGCAAATATTAATCTAAAAGATCAAATTTTAGAAAATTCTAATTTTAAATTAAAACTTCACTCTAACTTAACTTCTTGCATAAAACCTTTTTATATGCAACCATTCTCTAAAATAATTACCAAAATCCCGGTTTCCATGGAAACAGGCGAATTTTATACCCCGTCAATAACATTACGTTATGGTATTCAAATACAGGAAGGAATCTACAAAACCTGTGAGCCCTTTCACTCCATCGTGGAAATAATTAACCTTTCCGATAAGGAACAGGAAGTTTATCTATTTCAACCATTACATGTTAAACCATTTCATATCTCAAATAATGAAATTAATTTTATAAGCACATCATGCAATGAAACACAAATATTAGGAAAAATAAAAAACTTAATTAATATGAATCATCTCAATAGAGAAGAACAATCAAAGTTACTAAAATTATGCCAGAAATATGAACATATCTTTTTCAAAGAAGGCGACAAACTTACTTTTTCAAACAGTATTAAACATGATATTAAACTATCCAACGATAAACCGGTATATATTAAACAATACCGACACCCCGAAAATCAAAAACAGGATATTAAAAATGAAATTAACAAACTACTGAGTCAAGGGATTATTCGACCGTCGTATAGTCCTTGGTCATCACCAATTTGGATGGTGCCCAAAAAACCAGACTCGAAAGGGAAAAAACAATGGCGCCTTGTCATAGACTATCGTCAGCTAAATAAGCAAACGATAGATGACAAATACCCATTACCAAATATTAACAACATCTTAGACAAACTTGGTAAATCAATGTATTTTACTACAATAGATTTGGCAGCTGGTTTCCATCAAATCGAAATCAATTCGGCAGACATCAATAAAACCGGATTTTCTATTGAAGGAGGACATTTCGAATTCGTTCGTATGCCTTTCGGCCTAAAGAATGCTCCAAGCACGTTTCAACGAGTAATGGACAACATTCTGGGTAACCTTCAAGGAAATCACGTACTGTGCTATATGGACGACATAATAGTTTTCAGTTCTAGCCTCCAAGAACACATTGAAGATCTCAATAAAGTGTTTAAAAAATTAAGCCAAGCAAATCTAAAAATACAAATTGACAAAACCCACTTTCTAAAAAAAGAAATAGGCTTCTTGGGACATATAATCACCCAAGAAGGTGTCAAACCAAACCCTTCAAAAATTGAAGCTATACAGAACTTCAAAATTCCTAAAACACCAAAGGAAATTAAAAGTTTCCTTGGATTAATCGGTTATTATCGTAAGTTCATAAAAGACTTTGCAAAAATAACAAAACCTTTCACATCATGTTTACAAAAATCTGCAAAAATCGTATTAAACGACGATTATATAAACTGTTTCGAAAAATGTAAGAAACTATTAACTTCCGAACCAATACTTCAATATCCGGATTTTAATAAAAATTTCGTACTCACTACCGACGCATCTAACATAGCGTTAGGGGCCATCTTATCCCAAGGAGAAATTAACAAAGATTTACCAATTTGTTATGCTTCTCGCACACTATCAAAAACCGAACAAAATTATAGTACCATAGAAAAAGAACTTCTAGGTATTGTTTGGGCCGTTAAATATTTTCGACCATATCTTTATGGCCGTAAATTTACAATTGTAACTGACCATAAACCCTTGGTCTGGTTGTTCAATTGCAAGGACCCAACATCAAAAATTGTTCGATGGAGGCTCCGCTTAGAAGAATACGATTATAACATTGTTCACAAAAAAGGGACAGCAAATACCAATGCTGACGCTCTATCGAGATTAGAGCTTAATGAGTATTTAGGCAATGGAAAGTTATCATACCCGAATACCATTGACTCTATTAGAGAAGATCTACAAAAAAATAAACAAAGTAACCTCTCCTTAAACGGCAGCATACCGAATAATGATGTTACAATAAATAGCAATAAGTCCAAAATTGGCAATAAAGCTAATAGTAATATAGGTAGTGAGGAGGCACAAAGACACTCGTCATTAACTTTATTAGAGAGCTCATTATCCGAAAGGAATAAAGTAATTAATGAAGAGACACAAGAAGATCTCGGCAATAATTACCATGGTATACCACAAAAATTATTAAAAATTAAAAATGACATCAATATGTTCAAAACGATCCAAGAACTTCCCAATAAAAACTTAGATGAAACTCTTCATCAATTTTATAATATATACTTAGGAAACGTAAATACAGCGAAATCGAAAGAAACATTAATTAATTCTACAAATTCATTAGTAAATGAATTTAAAACACAACTTATGTTTATAGTCGACGATAAACATGAGCAAATGAAAAAAGTTCTAATTATTAAACATCAAGAATATAAAAGATTTCTCTTCAAAAAATCTGTATTCGAAATTAATGACATTATATATATCTTGTCAACCTTTCCTAATAAAAAACATTTTACAGCTATCCACTGTAAAGATGACGTATTTAATTTAATTCAAACTGTATTTAAGGAAAATTTCCAAGAATCAGGAATTAAAATTGTGAGAGCCACCAAAATACGTGAAGACATTGGAGATTCGCTCAAACAAGCGGAACTCATAATAAAATGTCATAATTCCAAACACCGTGGAATTAACGAAAATTATGCCACTCTTAAACGAAACTATTATTTCCCAAAAATGAAGGAATTAATAACAGACTACGTTAAACAATGCGAAGTTTGTAACCTCAACAAATACGAGAGGAACCCAAGTAAAATAAAATTTAACATTACGGAAAACCCAACATCACCTATGGAAATTATTCATTGTGATACCTTCAGTCTTAGAAAGAAAATTTTTCTAACCATAATTGACAAATTTTCGAAATTTGCACTCGCTTACGAAATCATTGATAGGAAATCAACAACCATAATCTCTAAATTTAAAAACTATTTTGCCCAAAATGGCATACCAGTAAAAATCATACTAGATAATGCTGCAGAATTCACTTCTGAAATATTTAAAAATTTTATTGAAATGCATAACATTAAGTTACATTTCACAACTCCAAAAGCAAGTACGGGAAACAGCCCAATCGAGCGATTCCATTCTACAATCACAGAAATCGCCCGAATTATTTATTCACAGAATAAAACACTTTCAATTTCCGAATTAATGGATGAATCTTTACTAACATACAACAACTCTATCCATTCATCAACTAGTTTGACTCCATTTGAGTTATATAAGGGTCATCTCAAAGATTTGAAACAATTACCAGATAAAATTAACCAACATCCACAAGAATACCTTGAACACATTAGGGAAAACTATAATACGGTTAAAAATATAGTTCGAGAGCATAATTCAAAAATAAAAACTAACGTAATAACTAAAGCCAACCAAAATAGAGACGATCCAAAGGTATATGAACCTGGTGAAACTATTTATGAACTAAACACTACTAGGGATAAGTTAACACCTAAATATATCAAACACATAATAGTTCAAGACAATGATACAAACGTTATTACAAACAAGCGAACAGTACATAAAAATCGTATTAAAAAATAATAATACCATTACAGGTACGCGTCATGTTCAACCCAACAATCAATAGAAATTTTCGACCTAGAAAATAACAAAGGAATACTTGGGCTAGACATGGGTAAAGCCAGAATAATAACAGGTTATTCTAAACTTTTACATATAATACAACTAGATAATTTGAAAGCTAATCTAGAATCTATAAATAAAAACATCGATTTAGTTACCAAAATACTGGAAGAAAAAAAATTTCAACAAGAACGAGTAAATTTGGCAAAAATTAAAAGTAACAAACTAAAATTAGAACTTTCATATTTATACCCTTTCGTTAGAACCAAAAGAGGATTAATTAACCCATTCGGAACGGTAATTAAGAGCATTACAGGGAATCTGGATAATAATGATTATATCCAAATTCAGGATGCCATTACCCGGTTAGAAAATGGTAATTTTGTAATAAATTCTCAATATAACAGTCAAATGAAATTAAACCAGCAAATGCTTGAAAGATTTGATAATTTAACAAACCATATTAATGCTCTAACTAGTGCTATCGAAAAAGAAATAGAATCACAACGATACATGTCCCAATCAGCATGGCAAGTTATGTTAATTGACAACTACTTACATCGTATAGACACCAATATGGAAATGTTAAAAGATCAAATAAATAATGTACATGAAATCCTAACATTTGCAAAAATTAAAATAATTTCAAGACATATTCTTAATAGACAAGATCTAACATATATTCATGAACATTTAGTTGAGAATAAAATAAATTTGGCTTCATACGAAGAAGTATATGAGTTACTTGAACTTACAGCCTTTTATAATGGAACAAATATTATATTAAGTATCGAAATACCACTATTTTATAATGATATACTAACATACTATCATATAAAACCTATCCCAATAAACAATTCCCAAATAATAATAACAACAACTAATTCCATTATCCAAAACCATAAAGTATACATGATGATTAGCAAACCTTGCCTAAATATCGAATCAACATACTATTGCCAACGAGAGCAGATACACAATATAAACAATAGCTGTATAGCCCAACTAATTAATAATCAACATGCACATTGCAACACTATGCTTATCGATGATTTCGAAGATATAGACTACATGGAACCAGAATACCTCTATGTATCTTCAGCAAAAAGCCTACAAATATACTCGACTTGTAAAATTAAAAAAGCAATTCTAAAAGGAAAAAAGTTAATACATTTTAAAAATTGTTCTATAACAATCAATAATATAATATACAATAACGAAAATAAAGTCACATTTGCGAAGATATTCGTAATTCAGCCTTTTGATGGCATAAATCTAACTACGGACGAATCGAAGAAAATAAATTTGCCACGTTTAGCCAACATATCAATAAATAACTTGGAATCAATAAATCATCTCAAAAATTACTATGAAATGAAACAAAATAATCATATTATCATTTCAGGAACCACTATTACATTCCTTATTTGTATTTCAATAGCAGTCATTTATATCTATTATAAGCTGAAAAACAACACCGAGATGACAAACGAAGCGAATCCCGTGCAAATACAACAAAACCTGCAGTTAGAAGTCTCCGTGAACGACGCCGAGGACGACGCCGAACGAGGACGGGAGGAGTTATGTCCCACTGTAACTATCCCAAAAAGAAAAGCACCATCAATATAGACATTCGCTGAACCATCAGAATGTCTAATTGTTATAAATACAAAATATAAAAATATCAAATCATCAAATTATTAATTTCGAAATATTTTAATTTCATAAAAAATAAATATGTCAAATTATTGATTTCGAAATATTTTAATAAAAATATCAATTTATGATTATGCATAAATACATTATGCATAATCAACAACAAAAATGTATAAAATGTGTAGCAAAAGTACACGCGCTAGCTCTACTTTATTTCATTCCATGTTTTGGTTTTATAAAATAAATGTTGTAACAAATTAAAATTGTGAAGTGTATTTTTTATTTTAAACTTTCGGCACGTTCCCCCGTTAATAGTTATATACGGTTCACGAACACACATAACTATGTATCCCAATAAAATAGTTATACCATACTTTTTATATAACGACGATCTAGAAATAAACAATCCTTTGAGTTCACATGCCGGGGTTCATTCTATATCAAATATATATTATTCTTTTCCATGCTTGAAATGGGGAGAATCAAAGTTAGAAAACATTTACTTAGCTGCAATAATCAAAGCGTCTGATTTTAATATATTTGGAACTGATAAATGTTTGCAAGCTCTGGTTTCGGAAATGAAATATCTTGAAGTAAATGGTATTGATATTAAAACGAACGATGGTGTTACGTATCATGTATACATTTTATTTTAGCATTAGTTCTTGGAGATAATTTAGGATTAAATTCACTCTTAGGATTTAATAAATCTTTTTCTAGTAACTCTTGTTGTAGATTTTGTAAGGCAAATAAATCAGAAACCATTAATATGTTCACTGAAAACAAAGAAATAATGCGCAATGTACCCAATTATGAACATGACATACTAGCCAATGATAGTTTAAAAACGGGAATTCAATCTGAGTCTCTACTTAATCAGATACCTTCTTTTCATGTAGTGGATAATTATTGTGTTGACGTTATGCACGATATATTTGAAGGAATCTGTCACTATGATCTTTGTCATATTATACAACATTTAGTACAAAATATGAAATATTTCAATATGGAAACTTTAAACTTACGGAAAAAAAATTTTGACTATGGTGAAATAGAAATTGGTAATAATTCAGGAGAAATAAATAAAACCACATTGATAGAAAACACCTAAAAAAGATGACGAAGTTTGGCTTTTTCTTCTGAATTTAGTGGAGATGATTGATATGATACTATGTTTCGAAACAAGTGAATTATCCATACGTATTTTAAAAATTAAAATAGAAAAACATAACCGAGAATATGTCACTCTTTTTAATGATACGCTTAAGCCAAAACATCACCATTTAGTGCACTACCCAACTATTATAGAACAATCAGGCCCGTTAAGAAATTTTTGGTGCTTCAAATTTGAAGCAAAACATAGACAATTTAAAGTTTACTCTCATGCCATAACTTCACGTAAAAATATTTGTCTTACCTTAGCTATCAAATATCAACTAAAATTTGCTTACAATTTACTTCAATACAAAGTTCAAGAATGTTTGTCATTAGACGACCGAAATGAAATTAAAAGTAATTATTCTCGTCTTATTACAGATATTTTGAATGTATCTATCAATGAAGTAAAGATTTATTCAAAAATTGAATACAGAGGAAATATTTATAAAAATGGGTATTACATAGCAAAGTATAACCCAAATATTGAAATATATGCCATTTTAAATATTATTTTTGTTCAAAAATCGTCAGAAATTAGATTCTTTTGTCAAAAATAGAAGACCCCCAATATAATGTCCATTTAGCATATGAAATTAATTCCCTAAATTTAGGCGAGTTTTCAGAGTTTTATCTGTAAACGAATTAGTTGAACCTCCAATAATGCTGATAAACATGGCTAGAGGCAAACAAATCATCAGATTAAAAGAGTATTTCTTAACTAATCTTAACTAAAATTTTATCAAATTTATTATTTTATCATAAAACATGTTCAGTTAAGCAAATATTTATGAATTAAATCATTAAATTTTATAACATTTTTATTAGTAGACTTAAGCACCAATTAAATTTTCAAGATTATAAAACCATTCGATAAATATAATTTACATTTACTACATAAATCATGGAAAATCAAAATAATACCGCAAACGACGAAGATCAACTCTCTGAGAATTTTGTAATGGCAGTTGAAGATCTTGATGCTGAGGCTGAGTTTACGCCTGGAAAAATAATTAATTATTCCGTCATCTATGAAATGGATGGTGATATCTCAGATTGTGCAGTACAACCCTGTTTTCAAAAAGATCACGAGGAGCTTCGAAAATTGCTGGAATCGTGGGATCAATTGGAATTACTGGAACATTTAATTCGTAAGTAAAAGTTATATTTTCGTGTGAGAGTTATTTATAATTAAATTTAAATTTTAAACTAAATTACATTTTAGATGAATCATTTTACATAAAAGTTCTAAAAGTCATGAATCGATCTCATATTGAACGGCTCTTACGAAACTTCGGATTAGCAACCCAAGTATTATTTGAATACAATTTGCAACAGTGGCGACATTCAATTAGTATACCACTTGATATGAATAAATTAGAAGTGATGTACTCTTCACCAACATTGCAACAATTAAGGTTACCCACACTACTAATGACTACAAGAACGCCTTCACCATATCATAGAATTGAGACTCCAGAATCCACGAAAACACAAGTTGCTTCATTAACTGAAATTTTATATTCCTCATCAAGAGGAACCAACCTCATTGACTACTATTCCAAAAATGGTAAATTTCGTGAGGAGCAAAGGATTATCTTAATTTCGGTAATAGCGCAATATTTTGAGCAAAAACAACTTCCTTTAACTCTTCCCATGAGTCACAAATTGGAAAATGAAATAATTGAAAGATTTCAAACAGAAAAGATGGTAAAAAATTTGATAAAATTTTGATTTATAACAACAGATAATTGTGATATTATATTTATTGTAGGAATTTTATAGAACAGCGAATCGAGGTAGATTGTATAATAAATATTGCAACATAAAAACCAGTTTAAAATCTATTTATGGTCCAAAAACATCTGCTGCAAAAATAAAGACACCACCTAAACCCCAAATCCAACTAGGTAAGTTACAAAATTTAATTACTTTTGAATTTTGTTCTCTTGTGCCACTATATATTCTGGTTATGACTAAGAATTAAAAAATTTCTAGATAGCTGCCCAAGAGCTAAATTTTGATATTGGTGAAACTGAAAAGTACAATGAAAACTTTTTTCAGTGAGAAATAAACAATCTTTATAACTAACTATCGTATTTTCATAGTAAAAATTTCAATTTGGTTATTTTTCACCGATAAAAGCTACTAGAATAAACCCAAATTATGTTTATTTTAGTGACCTGCACCAGATTTCTGATTTGATAACAAATTATATGAATTTTTATTTTAACTTAGTCAGTAGTCGCCTGCTACTGACTAGTTGAAATAAATTGTCATGTCATTTCTCATAACCATTTGACATCGAACCTGAATTCACTCCCTGGGCTGCTACATAGAGCTTTTGTAATCTTTAACAGTGCTGTAGTTATTATCATTTTTATGATAATGGCATAATCTATATAATTAATATTTTTTTGCAGTTTCTGAAGCTGATGCAGAACGATGCATAAGATCAATTAAATTTGATAATTTAAATGCAGACGAATTTGACCATTGCTGGAAAGCATGCAGCCATTACCGGCTAATCGATATAAAAACAGCATCAAACACCTCCGAAGTTCTAAAGAAATGGCCACAATATAAATCACCAGTTGGTTATAGATTTGTAACAAAATGAACTGTATATTTAAATTTAGAATATTATTATACATTTCGATATTATTTTTCAGATTGAAATGGATTTTAACGTATTATTCTCAAATGAATATTCCCTGGTTGGTAACTGGATTGATCTTTCAATGGTTCTTTTAAATTTTCTCACAACAGATAGTAATATTAAAGATAAAGATATCAAACTAATTCTGAACGAATTAAAATTAGATACTAGTATGGAGTTAACTGAACGTAAGTTAATAATTTTCTATTCTTCAATTTTATGTATTAACAGTAACATTCATTTGTTAAATCATCATATACTTTATGTCTCAGTTATATTCTTTTTAATCTACATATATCTTTTTAATTTACAAATATTCCTTTTTGATTTTTGTTACATACTTATATTTGAAAATATTTGTATACTAAAACAATACATATACATACGGTTTCTAACAAAATTTCTATTTATGAACTAATAAACTTGTAGGTATTTACCAATCTTTTTAGAAGGACGAGATGCCGCTTTTTTATGGGAGAATCAGTTGCTGTTATTGAGGAGCATTTACTATTTTTAACCAAAAAATCAGAAAACATTCAACCGTTCATTTTAGCGGTTGGAAAAGATATCCTGTCAATAACCGACGTATTTTTATATTTCAATGGAATCAAATTTCCCTTTAAAAATTTGATCAGGGCCGTAGATATATGTTTCAAAAATTTTTTTTTGTTTAATTTGGAATATCCGACAGCTTATTCCACATTTTGGAATTTTCTTCAAGTACACTGCTATCACATTAAAACAAATCAGAAATTCGCAAAAGTACATATTTTAATAGAAGAACTTGAAAATTTATTAATTCAATCTAAGAATAAAATTATAAATTAATACACATATGTTTAAATATTTATGTTTATACATATATATATATATATATACATATATATATATATATATATATATATATATATATATATATATATATATATATATATATATATATATATATATATATATATATATATATATATATATATATATATATATATATATACACATATATATATATATATATATATATATATATATATATATATATATATATATATATATATATATATATATATATAATATGTACATAAATATAACATAACAATGTAACTAAATTATAGTTTAATTTTAAATTTATATATTATTTTAAGAAACTATGAATTGAAACTTATTATTTATTTATTTAGTTAGTTTAAGAATAGTTTATGAATTTAGTTTAAGGTTAATTTAGTTGAATTTTTTACATTAATAATGAATTTTTATATATTAATACTAATAATAAAATATTAAATTTATATCTAAAATGAAAAATGTTTTTTTAATCAAATCTAAAATAATGAAGGGACGTTTTAAGCTGATTAATCAATTTCGTTAAGAGTATTGTTCAAAATGTATGTTCAAATATTTCTCACACCACAAAATAATCCTGTACTTACCAACAATGGGACAGCGATGATGGTGTCGGGTCGTGACACTAATATTTTCTCCCCACCATCGTCGCTCTCTTCCATTTATTTCTTGTACGTCGTTTCGTTGATGTAGTTTTTTATATATAAAAAAGCAGTTCAGTTGGCTGTGAGAAATCGTCGAACAAGGTCGAACAAATTAATAAAACATAAAAAGTATAAATATAAAATCCACGTGTTTCATTTATATATAACAAAATAAATATATATACATACATATTTTATTTCAATTCCACAAATTGCAACATTTTGGTGCCGAAACCAGGGAAATTGTCCACAACAATTGAAGTTGTAATTAATTAGAGCCGTATAATTGTAGCGGTGTTAGCCGAAATAATCAGGTATGTTGTTTTTCATCATTGTTTGGCCGTGGTGATATTTTTAGAATGGCGGTATCCGTGTTAAATGTGTATGAAAAATTGGAATTGTTATTTTAACGTGTAATGTTGTAAATTTGTGGTGAAGTGATGCATTATCGCTAGTTAATTATTGCACAATATTGCTCACATTGTGAAATTCATGAAATTATTTGGACAAATTCCACGAGGCATGCACTGCTGGAATGTTCTATTGCATTTTTATTGCACTGAACGTTTCATAAGACACCGTCCATCTCTTTTAACCACCACGCGGTGATGGCGTCGATTACTAGATACATCACCGGCAAATATTTTATAATTATTTTTCATATATTTGCTAACCACGCGGTGATGGCGTCGATTACTATAGATACATCACCTGCAATTGGTTTATGATTATTTTGTATATTTCTTATACACGGTAATGGCGTCGATTACTAGATACATTACCTGCAATTAGTTTATAATTGTTTTTTGTATATTTGCTACACGCGGTGATGGCGTCGATTACTAGATACATCACCGGCAAATATTTTATAAGTATTTTTCATATATTTGCTAACCACGCGGTAATGGCGTCGATTACTAGATACATTACCCGCAAATATTTTATAATTATTTTTCATATATTTGCTAACCACGCGGTAATGGCGTCGATTACTAGATACATTACCCGCAAATATTTTATAATTATTTTTCATATATTTGCTAACCACGCGGTAATGGCGTCGATTACTAGATACATTACCCGCAAATATTTTATAATTATTTTTTATATATTTGCTAACCACGCGGTAATGGCGTCGATTACTAGATACATTACCCGCAAATATTTTATAATTATTTCATATATTTGCTAACCACGAGGTGATGGCGTCGATTACTAGATACATTACCTGCAAATATTTTATGATTATTATTGTATATTTCTTATACACGGTGATGGCGTCGAATACTAGACACATTACCAGCAATTAGTTTATAATTGTTTTTTGTATATTTGCTACATGCGGTGATGGTGTCGAATACTAGATACATTACCTGCAAATATTTGATGATTATCGTTGTATATTTCTTATACACGTTTTCACATCGGCGGTCATGGCCAGTAGTACTATATTGGAATCTGATCGGCTCTGGATTATTACAGAGTAGCCAAATGAAGCGTAGCGCTAAAATCAAGGGGCTGGTTGAAGAACGAACAATAGCCAGTAAACTTATTAAGCGACTCAATATTAAATGTCAATCACCGGAAGGTCAGTCATGGAACGAGGCGATCATCGACATGCAAAAATCAGCTCTCGAACGTCACTGGGCTCTGTGTCAAAACAAACAGTTGGAAATAGCTGAGTCACCTAACCTCACTGAGCGCATGCGCTCTCGCAATGAGGAAGTGGCTATAAAAATTGCGACCTTGTACCACAATACGAAGGAAAGGTTGTCCGCATTCATGAATATTGCCAAGCCTAATCATAATCGAACAGTGCCAAAGGTGTCCGAAATTTTGCTGCCCAAATTCAATGGTAGCTATACGGGTTGGACATCGTGGCGCGCCCAATTCGTTAGTAAGGTTTTGAACACCGAACTACCAGCTGATGCAAAAATCGATCGGCATTGATTGGCGAAGCCAAGGCTTGCGCTGGTGAAACCGAGCATCGGGATAAGGACGAGTTGGATCGTATGTGGAGGAAATTAGAGGGTACCTACGACAACCCGTATCAAATTGTAACGGCTCATATCAATGCGATTCTGGACATTCCCCCCATGGAATTTTGCCAACCAGATCGTCTACGTTCAATCATCGATACTATTGAGCAAGAATTGCGTGCGTTAAATCGGTTTGATTGTAATACCGAGGCTTGGAGTCCATTTATGGCAGTGTTTATCATGCGTAAACTGGACAAATCGATCAGAG
The DNA here is from genome assembly GCA_951394425.1 of Tipula unca. Lineage (NCBI taxonomy): Eukaryota > Metazoa > Arthropoda > Insecta > Diptera > Tipulidae > Tipula > Tipula unca. Next base: position 1,902,725 of record OX596383.1, on the reverse strand, counting down.
CTGCATGGGAAATGGTCCGTGATCCCGTTGCTCCACCATCACTTCCAGATTTGCTACCATTCCTCGAACGCCGTATTCTAGCAATACGGAATTTAAAGGCCAATCAAGTGCCACAAGCTAGTCAAAATAACCAAAATAATATTTGTTCACCGAATGAGAATCTCAACAAGCGCCATGCTTCTGATTTTCATAATAATCACTCCAAACGCTCAAAAACGGATAGGGATAGATCAAACAACCAACAATCATCAAACTCATTCGCTAGTAATAAGAAAGGTGATATTTGCGTATACTGCAACGGAAATCATCGTACGTGGAATTGTGAGAAATTAGCTAAAGTGGAATACACGGACCGACTGAATAAAATTAAAGATATGAATGTATGCAATTCTTGTCTATCAAACCAGCATTCACAAAACGAATGTACGTGGAGAGGGTGCAAAGGTTGTGACTATGCTAAACACAATCGCATGAATTGTCCTAAATATCCTGTGATGCGAGCAAATTATATGCAAAATAGCCGTTGCAACTATGTTCATAACCGACTAGGTAACAAAAATCAACGTTCATCGCATCATATTAGCATTGAGAATCCAATTCCATCAGCAAGTATGCAGGCAAACCAAATAGTAATGGATGAACAATCCAATCACGACGATGGTCTACCCATAATTGGCACGGCATTGTGTAAATTACAACAACCGAACACAATAACTGGAAATGTTCGCGTACTTTGTGACTCTGGATCACAGATTAATTTGATAGCACTGGAATGTGTTCAAAAGTGGAACCTCGGTCGGAAACCATGTACAATTATGATTTCAAGCATTGGTAACTCACGGCCGATGCAATCATTGGGCATGGTGGACTGCGTGTTGCGTCATCGCTATGATTTATCAGCTACAATGCCGGTACGTTTCATTATTGTCAACAAGATAACAGGTGTAAATCCACAGGAAGGTTTTAAGTGTCCCCTTACTAATCAGCTTTGTGATGATAGACTCGCTCATCCAACATTTTCTGTACCTGGTCATGTTGATGCTTTAGTTGGTGTATCTACTTGGACATCGATCTTAGGTGACGGTATTGTCCGTTACTTTTCAGAAGGTGATCGGTTTGTCGCGCAAGAATCAATGCTGGGTTGGGTCGTGTCTGGTTATGCAAAGCAATCGCAGCCTTTGACAGCCTTATCATACCATGTGGTCAAATCAGATTGCGATTTGGATAAACAGTTGGAACAATTTTGGTCTGTGGATAATTCCGAATGCCATACTCCTCGTACTGCCGAGGAACAACGAGCTGAAGATATATTTATTTCCACGCACACTAGAGAAGTTGATGGTCGTTACGTGGTTAGGATTCCACTGAATGAAAATCCAATGCCACTTGGGCGTTCTCGTCATACAGCTTTCAATCGTTTCATCGGATTAGAAAATCGTCTCAAGAAAAATTCGGAAATGGCTGCTGCATATAAAGAATTCATGCTGGATTACGTTGATTCAGGTCAATTGATTCCAGCTCCACCAGCTCCAGATAGTCCGGATAAGTCATACTACATACCATACCACATAATATAATATAATATCAAAGAAAAAATTTCGCGTTGTGTTTGATGCATCCTGTATAACATCATCGGGAGCATCATTCAAGGATCAACAACTGCCGGGCGAGAAATTACAAGCTGATTTATCTGAGACGTTGTTGCTGTTTCGAACGTACCGATTTGCCTTGACAGCGGATATCGTGAAGATGTTTCGCCAAATCAAGGTCCACCAGGATCAATGGAATTTCCAACGAATTTTTTTTCGTCCAGCAGCAAATGAACCAATTGGTGAATATTTCATCACTTGTGTATGTGTCATCATATTTCATCACTTGTGTATGTGTCATATCACCTGTGGTAATATGCTAAGTTATAGTGTATGTCGAACCTATGTCGAAGCAATAAGTCAGTTTATGTTGTGTATTCAGTGTGAAATCATACCACTTCTATTAAATTTTGATATTTTAAAATCAGTTGATATATTGTTTAAAGCGCATTATATTTTTAACCAACAGTTTAATGATAGTCTAAAGAATTTTTGGACTTTCGTAGCCAGCTATTTTTATAACTTTGAAGAGAAGTTACCAGATGTAATTAATAAGTTTAACCTTAAAATTTTAATTCAAAAACAACTATTTTTGTATTAGTATATTTTACTTAGATTTTTTTGCTTTTTAATTTTTTAACTAGTTTTTTCTAAGTTAAATATTATTGTTACAATTTTTAAGAGTTAATTTCCTTTTTTCTACTAACTAATCTATATTGTTATTCACTCGTGGAAATATGCACACCCAGCAAAATCGGTCACAATTATAATATAACTTTACGTTATAAATTTATTTTTTTTGTAACCTATATATATTTCTTTTACAACGTTTTTGCAACGTTTGTAAGAATTCATTTTTTTTGTGTGTAACCACAGATTAAATGAAGTCAAGTGGTTTTTGATAGTGCATTTTTATGCGTTTTCATTTGTTTTTCCTCTCACTCTATCACACCACCAAATTTACCAAAAATATTCTTAATTTAGGGGGAGAGTGAATTTATTTTGACTGTGGAATAGGAGAACTCAAGAACGCGAGTAGAAAAAATTAAAAAAGTAAATAAATAATTACAAAAAAGAAAACAAAAACGGAATATAAGTTTTTTTTTTGGGAGAAACAAGCAGATCTTTTTGTTAAGTATAAAATTAAAACCAATCATTCATCTACTAACCATAAAAGGCCCAATTGGTGACGGGTCTGCCAGTGGTCCCTAACGGGACGGAAGAAAGCATAGCGTACGCATCGTCTTCCCTTCTGCTGGCAACGCGTTACAAATCCAACTACTTACTAACAACTAAGTGGGTAGACGTAGTGTCTACCACTTCTATAATCCTGTTTCTTTTTTTTTTACTTTCGTTTTCTCCTCCATTACCCATTATGGTAATGGATCGGCACTAAGCCGCTCTTGAACGACAATGATCGGAACACGTCATGGGTTCCACAAAGTACTTGTGGGTCCGAATTTTCCCCAAAAACCGGTCTCTCTTTGTATGCTTTGGCCATACACCCGCGGTTAATCTAGGCTCTATAAGTTGCTACCACAACCCGCGATCAACATTCCCCTACCGACCTGAGCTTCAGGTCAATGCCACGGTGGACCAACAAATAGGACAACTTATATGTAGCTGGGGCTGGAGTAATATCAGCTACCCGTCAAAGGGTAGCATCTAACAGATATTACCCCAAGTGCCTTAGTTACAAAGTGTACGTGTTAAAAGTGTCGAGGATTAGTACAGCTATCACGACCCAGTGTGAACCCAGCACAAACACCCACCGTAGGCTGAGAATAGTCGGCAAATTTCTGCAGTTGGTTTATCATCTGGGTAAATTTCTCTAACGGAAATCTACTTAGGAAGTTCATTACAAATTTTCCATTTTCTTTCGTAAGCCCAGATTTGGTAAATTAATTTTTAAAATTATGTAACGATTAAAACTAAAAATATCACAGTTTTCAAATGTAATGATAATTACAGATACTATTCGATTACGACCTTCAATTTCCGGAAACTTCATCATCAAATTTGATTAACAACTGGCCAACCATTGCACAAGACATTCAAACTATTTGGAGAAGTTTTAAAGGACGGTTTAAATATCTCTAATTTACAAGAAATATTTTTTTTAGATTGGGTTTGCTCTTTCAAAAATTCTTTTATTTATTGCACTTTTTGCCGCAAACAGCATTGGGCAGATCATCATCAAAAACCAAAAGACTTCGTTTATCGAAACAATTGATAGACTTATTATTTTTAAACCGGTAACATATTTTAAATATTTTTACGATGCAAAGAAAAGTATATTTTTCTATAGTTAAACTTTCCCAATGCAAAACTATTGCAGAAACACGTAAAATCGCCATACTTAATTACTTGCGGTCAAAATAAAAAAGCAATAAGTCAGTTTATGTTGTGTATTCAGTGTGAAATCATACCACTTCTATTAAATTTTGATATTTTAAAATCAGTTGATATATTGTTTAAAGCGCATTATATTTTTAACCAACAGTTTAATGATAGTCTAAAGAATTTTTGGACTTTCGTAGCCAGCTATTTTTATAAATTGAAGAGAAGTTACCAGATGTAATTAATTAGTTTAACCTTACAATTTCAAACTATTTTTGTATTAGTATATTTTACTTAGATTTTTTTGCTTTTTAATTTTTTAACTAGTTTTTTAAAGTTAAGTTAAGTAAAATATTATTGTTACAATTTTTAAGAGTTAATTTCCTTTTTTCTACTAACTAATCTATATTATAAAATGAATTATATGAGTTATTTGTGCGGAGTACAGTTTAGTAACATGCAAGTTACTATTAATCACTTGAAATTAAAAGAATATGTAGCGACCAATACAATTAATAAGCAACAACCTCAATTTCAATTTTATTGGAATCACTACAATATTGCATAAGCTTATTTCCACATAGTGAGAAGCAATGCAACTTATTTTCATATTATGTATAAAGAAATATCTTTACTCTCTCGAATATGCATGCGCAAAATAATTAACGTACGAGAATTTATTTTAATTCTATCGTATTATTTTATTATGACCAATCATCATTCGGCATATTACTTTTTATTCTCTCTAATATTTTTGCCGAACAAAACGAAATCACATGTACATGCATCTGGATGATTATAATTATGAGTTACGGTTGACCAATATAACGAAGATTACCGATGAATCACAAACAAACAACAAAGGAAAAAACTCATGTTTATTTCCCACGATTTCATCATGCAACGGCATAACATCGTTATCACCATTTGGAACAAATAAATAAGAAAAATAGCATATTTTGCATAAAGAAAACGAAATCAAAATATGATCAACATGAATTCTCTTACATACGCCAATTTTGCGCACGTTACTACTATAATTAATAAAATAATATAAAGATAATAAAAACTAACCGGGGGACAAAGGAAATGTCATGTCGATTAGACGTGCGTTTTTGTTCTCCGGGAGAACTTCTCCTACATAATAAATAAATTGTAAACAGTTGTGAGCAGATATAATTAGTTTGGTTGGTGTTTATATTTAATTAAAGTGTTGTGCTTTCAGTGTGTTAAAATAAATTATTTAAAAATAAAACTGTCGAAACAAAAACAATAACTATAATAATGAATGAACATATTAAAGTACATAATTTTCTTGCATAGATAAGAGCAGAGACTGCATTACCATCTTGTTATAGTACACAACACAATGATAACACAAGATAAAGAAGGCGAAGCGAAATACGTAAAACGTAATGGAGAAATGTCAAGTTTGTGGTTAAAATGTGTAACGAGCGGATCGATATCCGTGTTCACTGCTTGATTGGATATCATAATAAAAAAATATGCCATAATTTAATTATATTAAATTTCTGCTTATATACTTTTATTGGTGGTTTTGTTAAATTTTGTTTGTATCGATTAAAATGCCATGTGTATTGTATAAAGTTAAAATCAAAATCTAAAGTTCTGTACATATTTTTTTTTATCTTATTGAAAGTTTATAAATACAGTAATAATGGTTATAGTATTGAATTTAGCTATGTCTCAATAATTTAAATTTTCAAGGGGTGAGCATAGCATCGTTTGTGTGTGTGGGTAAGTTTGGATTTTTTTGTTTTGTAATGTGCAGCTTTTAGACTCAGGAAGGGAACCACCACAACTCCACCCCAGATTGAGCAATAGCCTCTCAAATGCTGCCGGTGGTGACTCCTGAGCATCTGTTAACATGTGACCGCAAGGTCATATCGTTACAAATGTTATATTACCAATTTTTTACAGGAGATTATTACGATTATTAGATAATTAATTCATTTTGTAATAATATTTTATGTACGTAGATTAGTAATCTTATTATCAAATAAATAATTCTAAAATTCTGTTAGTTATAGACATATATTATGTGTTTATATACATAGTGTTGTGTTTTGTCTTGTCAAACAAGGTTCGGTCGTTGACAATGAGTAGTTAGTGGAACAACCAATGTTATTCTGGATAACACTAAATTTGTTTGTTCCGAATTAATTTTCACAGACCACAATTATAATATATAATTTATTATTTTATAACAAATTAGATTTAAATTTATGAAGCACTGTTTAGAATGCAGAACATAGTAAATTGAATCTTATTTTCAGAAGTATCTGTTACGGCCACCGTAATGAAATCAATAAAACGCACTTTGAATTATATAAAGTAAAGAAATAGTAAAGTGCCATCTGTGTTTATATAAAATAACTTAATATTAATGTAGCGTAATAAAACGCACTTTGAATTATATAAAGTAAGAAAGAGAAAACTATATATGTAAAAATAAAGGACAAATACAACGTTGAATAAACGTTTGAATAATTTTCATAAAAAAAATATATCTAAAAGTTAGTCAAGACGACAAGACCTGTTTTAAGTGTTGTGAATGAAATTAATTGAGAGAAGGAGGATTTTTCACGTGAGGCGAGCGTGAACAAGGTGCCAGAGACCCGGGACAAACGGGAAAAAAGGAAATTCAGTCTAATAATAGGAAATTCAGTCTAATAAAAAGCGATAAAAAAAAAAAAAAACAAAGTTGTAAGGAGAAAAAATAGAAAAAGAAGAACGTCGTGGCGGAAAAAAGGGGAAAAAGAAGGTAAGACTTAAATTTAAAGTGAAATTTGGGTGAAAATTGAAAAAACACGCGGTAGCGAAAAATGTTGTAAAATTAAAATTAGATGTGAAGTGTTAGAAATTTTATTGTGGAAAAGAAAGTAAAATACCAAAATGGCGGTTGTCGGTTGGACAATTGTAAGAGTGAAATGTTAACTTGGATTATGCAAATTTGTAGAAGAATAAATTGGTTGTAGAATACCGTTGTAGGTTGCTTATCCAGATACAGGGGATTTATTTCTAAAAAAAAAAAAAAAAAAAAATGGCGATTGTTGGTTAGGCAATTTGTATAATTGATACAAAATTATGCGATTAGAATGCATTGATTAAGAATATTGATGCTTATCAATAAAGCGAGAAGTCTAGAATTGAATAATTATAATAATTAGTTAGGAATATTGATGCTTATCAATGAAAAGGAAAATTTGAATTATTTAAAAGATAATAAATAAGAAGAAGCTTGATGATTATCAACTAATTAAATAAGTATGGTTAAAATGGCAGTGGCCGTGAAAGTTGGGTTGATGCTTATCAACATAAAATAAATAAAGATGCATAAAAGGCGAATGGCCATTGCAGTAAGAAATGCCTTTCGGAACTGAATGGGTTCCGGTAGAAATTAATACTAATAACAAAGCAAGGTAGTAGGCATGGATGTACTGCCAGTACCCGATGATTCGGACGTCCGTTAACAATAGAAGGGTCTGGAAGTCGAGTGACTACGAATAATATAACTATAATTGTAGAGTAACGTAATTAAGTAAAGTAGTTAAAATATTGAATTGTTTATATATATTTTAAATATTGTGTGGCCACACATAATTCGAGGAGCTCGACTGAATGATCCTCTATTGTAGTTTGAGGTGAAGTAGATAGAAGAGTAGTAGTGTTGGTGAGCCACACTAGGAAAAGATAATGCAAGCAAGGGTGGTAAGAGAATAGTAGTAAGAAACGTAGAACTAACCTACGAAGCAAGGTTAGATGAAGTATAATAGTAAGCCTACTATATGGGTGAGAATGAATAATGTTGAGATTTGGGAAAGATTATTAGTGGTAAAAGTTAAAAAGGGGACATTGATCTGGTTATTTGAGTTCAATTGAGCCATTTGTAATACGATATTGAGAGAGTTAAGAGCGTCTTTGTATCAAAACCTTTGAGTAACTTTCTGTAGTAATTAATGCAAATTAGTAAGAGCGAAATTGTAACTTGTTTTTTATAGGATAATGCCGAGAATAACCACGGATCATTTCCTGGTCGGGTATATCCGCGCCAAAATGGAGCAACTCAGGACCATCACGCACCGATTAGGTATGAAAGAAAGGAATTACACGTACCATAATCTGTTAGAGGTCCGAGAAGAGTTAGAACAAATCAACAAAGACATCCAAGGCCAAATTAAATTCGTAAAGGGATTGGATATAAAAACAATCATGGTTGAGTACAGCAACCTCTCGGAGCTGGCAACCAAGAAAGTCAATGAACGAGTTGAAATATTGCGAGAGAAACGTATGGATATGGAAGCTATCCCAAGGCAAAAAAGATCGGGAAAAGGGAAGAAGAACATTCAAGGAGAACTAGAGTTGGAACTGGGTGACATGAAAGTTACAGAACAAAGGAAGATGATGGATGGTTATGCTTCGGACGACAGCGAAACCATGGCACTGGACTTATTGTCAAAAATAGATCCGGCGCCAGGATTTAAACCAGTGGTGTTCACGAAGACACCGCTGGTAGGCCAAACGAAGGAAAATAAAAAACCTGAGGAGGAAAACGGATCAGGGAGGGCCTCACGATATAGTGGGACGTCTATGTCGGCATTCTCGTCGTATAAATCAACGCAGCAGGAAAGGTTTAGTGTACCTAAGAAAGGAGTAACATACCCACCAATGGCGTGGTCGTTACCCCAACCACTTTCAAAACGGGACCCAACAATAATAGGGATGTCAGAAATCTACACCAACAGAGTAGATAACGACAAGAAATGTATGATATGTCAAGGGAGGCATAAAATGTACCGATGTAACACCATGTTACGGGCAGGGATACAGGAGAGGTGGTACATTGCCCTGAGTAAGGGGGTGTGTCTTCACGCAACTCGGTCACAGTTAACAATTCAATCACTGTATCATTCATTAGCTCAGAGAAGAACCGTTGCAATGATTCAATATGCTGTTCCCTCATATTATAAAGAGAGAGATTGAGACGACATTTCGAATTGTTTGAAAAGGCAGACATGCTATGTCGTCAAGGTAGCATTTTGATAACAAATCAAGTATACCTGGATATGGAAAATCGCTTCATGTCAGCCATGATTAAAATCCAAGATCAATTCATAAGGCAAGGTAGTATGGAGCCCAGTGGTAGTTCATCAACAGGAATGGATCTGGAGCAAAAATTGCCAACGATAGTTAGGGTGGAAACCAATCGGCCACCACAAATAGGGAAGTTTTACGGAAGCCCATCTGAATGGCCAGCATTTAGAGATTTATTTGTAGCAGAAGTCCATAATAAAGATTTTGACCCGGTGACTAAAGCTACTTTATCTACAGGAAGCCTGTGTCGAAAAGGCAGCTATGACATTAGGGCCATGGCAACCCACCCGTGACAATTATCAAGCGGCATGGGAAATGTTGGGAAGAGCATACAATGATAACTATCATGTAATTCACGGGATTTTGGGGAGAATGTATGCCGTAAAAAGACAAGATCGTGAAAGTCATGACCCATTAAGAGCTGTGTTGGATTCCCTAAATGGTGGAATACGTCAGATGGAGACAATTGCTGATAAAAATCAGTTGTGGGACCAAATGTGGATCCATTATGCAAAACAAAGGTTACCTAAGTATACATTGGACTCGTGGGAACAACATCGCAATCGTGATGGGTCAGTCAATTTACCAACATTAGAACAGTTAAAGCAGTTTTTGGATGTCAAATCAAAAGGACATCGTGAATTTGAAGAGCCAAATGTGGTTAGTTATGAAGAGCTACGTAGTAAGAACGTTGAGAAAGAGGAGTAGGGCCCCGATCAGACCGCTGTGTGATGCAAGGTTGTGTGGCAACGTACAGGCATGTAATTAGTGAATGTGATGAATTCAAGAAGATGAATCTACGAGGTCGATGGTCATTAGTGTATCAATATAAATTATGTAAATGCTGCTTAAAGCAGGGACACGGAGCAGCAACATGTACACAGGAGGGTTGCACTAGTTGCCCAGATGCACCGATAAAACATCATTTTAGATTATGTTATAAGGTTATGCATGATCGTACAACGGAAGAGAATGTAGGCATTAGAAATAGGCAATAGCCATTAACTCGGTTGGAGGCCCCGGAATCAAAAATTCAATCAGTACATAATGTTATAGAGATGCCGGCTCTCACTGTACTCGCGACAGCCTGTTTTCGACTAAAAATTGGTAATCAGTTCTCGCGGCCGATAAGGGTCATTTGTGATTCGGGTTCTCAAACAAATGTGGTAGCGAATCACGTAGTCACGGAGTTTAAGCTAATTAAGTTAGCCACCACAACCAGGATTAGGGGGGTTGATGGAAAATTAGCAAGGACTAAAGGAGAGGTGCAATTAGAATTGTGGCACCATAAGGAAGATACACTAGTCGTAAGAGCGAAGTTTGTAGTAATATCAGACTCCATTACCGATCACCCACAGAGGTCATTTAAACCTGAGCAATTTAGTAGGGTAACGAACGAGAATCTAGCAGATCCACATTACTGTGAGCAGGGACCAATTGAGGCATTAATGGGTGTTGGTCTGTTGCCAGAACATATCAAAGCGGGGATCGAACGGAATTCAGTCGGGTTATTAGCACAAAATACATCATTTGGATGGATAGTCTCCGGAGAAGGATTGATGCCGGAGACCAAGGATAGATTGTATACGATTGGCATAGTAGTTAAGGATGAGCTACGGTCATTAATTCATCGATTATGGGAAATTGATGAAATGTATGAGAGATCGTTATCAGCGGAGGATCAGTATTGTGAGGATATTTTCAAGAGCACATTCGTAAAATTAGCGGATCGATATAGTGTCACAATCCCATTGAAGCCTGATGCAGAATTAGGAGATTCTAGAAGTATGGCATTACGGCGTTTCTTTTGTCTGTAAAATAGGTTTAGACGAGATCCAGAGTATAAAGGAAAATATATCGAATTCATGACGGAATATGCAAAGTTGGGTCATATGAAGCTGGCAACAGTGTTAAACCCAATGGATCTACATAATTACATACCGCACCACGCGGTTTCGATCGATAAGAAATTTAGAGTGGTATTTGACGGTTCAGCGAAAACTACAAACGGAAAATCGTTAAATGATATTCAGTATACAGGACCACGCCTCCAGAAAGACTTGCTTGACATCGTTATCAAGTTTCCGACGGGCCGGGTGGCTATGACGGCCGATATATGCAAGATGTTTCGACAAGTGGAAATCCAACCAATCCACTGGGATTTGCAGAGGATATTATGGAGAAGCGATACCAAGGAGCCTATTCGTGATTATTGGTTGACGGTAGTGACCTATGGGTTAGCGGCATCTCCATATTTAGCGGTTAAGGCATTGAAACAATGCGCTAGCGATGCGGGGAAAGAAATGCCAAGGGCGGCCCAGATTGTACAAAATGATTTTTATATGGATGATATGTTGACATCAGTCGAGTCCGAAACCCAAGCAATCACCTTGCAGCTGGAGGTAATTGAACTACTACGTCGAGGAGGTTTCGAATTGGCGAAATGGAGGTCGAATTGTTCACAAATAATGGAGAGTAAGATGTCCGCAAAGGTAGTAGAATTACAAACCAATACCAGCATACTGGGTGTGGTTTGGAATTTCGTAAAGGACGAATTTCAATTTCGCGTGGAGGAGCGTGACCAACCTAAGGTAATTAACAAGCGATTTATTACAAGTGAAGCAGCGCGAATATTCGATCCGCAAGGATGGATATCCCCAGTTACCATCAGAGCAAAGTTGTTTATTCAAGAATTGTGGCGATTGGGTAGTAGTTGGGATGAACCACTGTTGTTATCAATACAGCAGGAATGGAAAGATTTCTATGAAGAGTTAAAATTAATTAATGAATTGAGAATCCCACGATGGTTCGAAACATCAACCAGGCAGAAGATTCAGATCCACATGTTTTCTGATGCGTCAAATAAAGCATACGGAGTGGCGGTTTATGTTCGGGTATGCATTGAAGGTCGATGGAGGGCCAACTTGGTATGTGCTAGGAGCAGAGTAGCGCCCATTAAGTTGGTTACGATACCCAGATTGGAGTTATGTGCCATGGAGCTCAGTTGTAAATTAATTCCCAAAATTAGGGAAATACCAATGTATGAGATGGCGCCAATTAGTATTTGGACCGATTCAGAAATATTGGCTGAGAAAGCCAAGTAATGAGTTAAGACCATTTGTAGCCAATAGAGTAAGTAAAATTCTAAGAGGATCCACGTTAGAGCAGTTTCGTTATATTAGATCTAATCAGAACCCCGCCGACTTAATATCTCGCGGTATTAAAACAGAAAATCTATTAACCAACCCATTGTGGTGGCATGGTCCCGATGTATTGAGGGAATGTGTTAATCACTGGCCTAGTTGGGTTCCCAGATCAGCTAGTAAAGAACTCTTGGGTCAGATTAAATCAGAATGCAAGGAACCACCCGTTAAGTTCGATAATGTGCTGTTAACGGTGGTGAGGGAAGATAATCAAGAAATCGAATTAATGGATAAAATATCGTCATACGAGGAGGTATGTCGTGTTACGGCATATGTGTTCAGGTTCTGTAGATTGTGCTTTGAACCAGTTAAAAGACGTCGGGTCAAGGAGGGTAATGACAAAGTGAACAACATCTTAGACAATCATAAACCACCTGAACCAGGTAAGAGCAACTTAGTGGCTGTCATGTTAGGTGAGGGAAAGAGGTTTATTCCAAGGTTATCAATTAGTGAAATTGCCAATGCGTTAAATTATTGGCTGGTGATCTCGCAAAAACAGTCATTTCCGACGGAATATAAGGCAATGACTAGAAATCAAGGGTTGCCAAAGTCCAGTCGACTCTGGGCGTTGACACCATGGATGGATGAGAGGAAACTGTTACGAATAAGAGGAAGATTAGACCATGCAGAATTGCCCCTAGGTCAACGCAAACCAATTATTTTGGATCACAAAAGTGTGTTGGCTAGGAAGTTAGCGCAGCACGCCCATGAAGAATTATGCCATGGTGGAGTACAGCTGTGCACACAGTATTTAAGAAACAAGTATTGGATCCTGCAAAGTCGGATTTTATTGCGCAGTATAGTATATCATTGTGTAAAGTGTTGTCGATACAGGCAGAAACCGGCTCAACAACTAATGGCAGATTTGCCGGAATATCGATTGGAACCGGCATCGGCATTTTACCACTGCGGCGTCGACTATGCTGGTCCTATACAATTGAAGCAAAGTCGGAATACAACCATAAAAGGTTACATAGCGGTGTTTGTCTGCATGGTGTACAAGGCAGTTCATTTAGAATTGGTTGGCGGATTGGATGCAAATGCATTTATAGCGGCATTAACGCGCTTCACCAGTCTACGTGCCGGATCTGTGCACCATATGTACAGTGATAACGGTACCAATTTTATAGGCGCAAACAGAATTCTTCGTGAAGCGGTCGAATTATGGCAAGGGTCCGAAGTAATGAGTCATCTTCAAGCGCATTCTATCGAGTGGCACTATAATCCACCGAATGCACCACATCAAGGTGGTCTTTGGGAACCTGCGGTCAAATCAGTAAAGAGCCATTTGAAAAGAATAGGTGGCGCCCAGTTGTATACCTTTGAGGAGTTGGCTACATTACTAGCAAAGATAGCTGCGTGTTTGAATTCAAGACCATTGACACCGATAAGTAATGATCCAAATGATCTAGCAACTTTGTCTCCAGGTATGTTTTTAACGGGTCAGCAAATTATTACGCCCTATGAAACATTGTTAGCAGAGGTACCATTAAACCGATTGTCGGCTTGGCAGAAATTGCAAAAACTGCAACAAGAATATTGGGCGAGATGGTCACAGGAATACATAACGGAACAGCAACGTCGTAACAAATGGGCTAACGAAAGAGCATTAGAAGTTGGGGATCTAGTATTTGTCAAGAACGAAATAACACCGCCTAGCCAATGGATGATGGGTAGAATACTTGAAGTATTTACTGGTCGAGATGGGAAAGTGCGAACATGCAAAATTAAAACAGAGAAAAGCAACTTAGTACGACATACGTGCAATCACTCAGTTATGTTTGTTACCTATGGATAAGCAGGGAACCACATCCGATGCTGGTTTTCCTAAGGTTGCCTTAATATCGGGCTCCTAAGGTTTTTCCAGTATCCTAGAGTGAATGCTGGATGTGAAGGATGAAAGGTTGTATATAAGGAAAGAACAAGCAATAGAGAGCAAATTTGTACTACACCAATGGGAGAGACGAATTTCGAGATGATGTCACATATTTAAAGTTGAGAGACGTGTAGCCTCTCAAGGGGGCCAGGTTGTTACGGCCACCGTAATGAAATCAATAAAACGCACTTTGAATTATATAAAGTAAAGAAATAGTAAAGTGCCATCTGTGTTTATATAAAATAACTTAATATTAATGTAGCGTAATAAAACGCACTTTGAATTATATAAAGTAAGAAAGAGAAAACTATATATGTAAAAATAAAGGACAAATACAACGTTGAATAAACGTTTGAATAATTTTCATAAAAAATATATATAAAAGTTAGTCAAGACGACAAGACCTGTTTTAAGTGTTGTGAATGAAATTATTATTAATTGAGAGAAGGAGGATTTTTTACGTGAGGCGAGCGTGAACAGTATCTTATTAGTTTTTTTTTTCCAGTAAAATAATAAATTTTATTGCAGTGTGCAATTTTTGTTTTAATAATTTATAAAAGAAGATGACTAGACATGATTGTAAATTACATATGTGTAAGGATCTGCATTTTGCAGGAACGGAGGTGGGGAGAAAATGGAGTGCTAAATGCAAATGGTGGCAATATTTACACTAATTAGTATACAGTGTCTACCTCAGATAAAATATGGAACTAATAATAATATATTGACCTCAAATATAGGATCCCTGCCAGTTAAAATTAAATTTAAATTAATTTATTTGAATTAAATTTACAGGAATATCTCATAAGTCTGATCCAGCAAACTAATAAATTTTTATGTGATGCTATTAAAAATTATAAAAGTAGATTAGAACTATATCGTATTGTGTTACTAACTGTTGACTATACCAGGTATCTGAAACCGAGTTAATTTCTATCATACTAACTGAACCTATCCAAATCCACTTTTTGTTATGTGAAAACGGGTGTTCGGTGAGGCCCGGCCATCTCCGGGAGATCCTGCTTAATGCTTGGCCGAACACTCTATTGAAATCAAATCAAATCAAATAAAGATAATAAAAACTAACCAGATTAGATTAATTGTATTCAGAATTTAATGCATAAAGCATATTCAATATTCATGTTAAATATATTATTGTTATAATCCAAAATAAAATAAAATACGTATTGGTATAAATTCCCATACGTTTTTAAAAAATAAATATATTACGTATTAAATTACATAATTGAGCATATAGCAGGACATCCAGTTCTCTGTAGTTGGTGACAAGAACTACGCCCACCATATAAAAAACCTAGCCAGCAACCGTGCTGCAGTCAACGATGTGTAGGACTACAGAGAAATTCTGCTAACGGAGCAAAAATCAACCAGAGTTGATAGCGTCTGTTGTACAACCCTGAACACAATAAAAAATAAATTGTAACCTAAATAGTTAGTAGTAACGTAAAAAATTGTAACCAAACTTAGTAATAATTCCGCTTTCAATAGTCAAAGCTATAGCCTATATCAGTAAAAATATATGTGAATAATACAAAAGTCAAATAAATAAAATATAAAATAAAAAAAATATAATATATAAATATAAAAAATTAATATATGTATTTATTTAATTATTATTAGAGTAATTTATAGTGTAATTATTCTGATAATAGTTATAATTGAATCGTAATAATTTAGTAATTCAGTGCAATTTTCTTTTTCTTTTTTTTTTTAACCTGTGACATTTACAATTTTTCGCGCCAATAATGTCAGGTAATTGTGAAAAATGTCTTAAATGCATCACCAAAGGATGCTATCCAGGTGTGAAATGTGGAATATGTGCTAGCTTGTTCCATATAAAGTGCGGTGAAATTTCTGATGAAGCCCTCAACGATTTGAAAGCGGGATCTACTGCTTGGCGATGCCCTGATTGTCGGACAATCTCGGATTCATCTATTATTGATGGTACTGATGTCGGATTAGATGCTCTTATTGATTCCACTTCTCCTAGGCTGCAGGACCTGGTGATTATTCTAAAAGGCATGCATACCCAGCTGGTTTCACTAAAAGATTCCTTGAATTTTTTATGCCAATCATTGAAAGAGACAAAAGCGGTCATGTCTGGCTTGGCTAGGGATATTCAACGACTAGCGCGGAGTCAACGACTAGCGCTGCTGGAACGGAAATTTGAAACACAGGAAGAAAAAACTAACATTATGGAAGCACAACTGGATCAACACAACCAGGAAGTAAATTTAAACAATATCTTAGTTTGTGGTATTCCAACTAACTGCAATGATCATCAGTGATCATAGTTTCATTTTCTCTAAATTCAAATATAAATCGAAGTACGTAACTAGAAATTTAGAAAAGAAAATTATCAATTTTACTAAAGTTAATCGGCTTTTTGATGAATTTCTGAAATATACTTCATTTGATATTTGGAATCCAGAGTTGACTTTACTAATGATCATTAGAAAATATAATGAATAGCGGATACACGTTTTGATAGCGGAGACACTGTTTCGGCAACAGCGCATTGTTTCAGACAGTACAAAATATACACATGCCCTTAAATCACTAGATGCATCAACCGTTCAACTATTAAAAGATTTCTTACAGGCACCACCAGAAAAAGACCTGTATAACTCGTTGAAAGCCACGTTGTTGGAGAGGTTAGAACCGTCAGAAGAGAGGCAACTCGATGCCCTCCTGGCGGGTACAGACATTGGCGACAGACACCCATCGGAAGCGCTACGTAT
Source organism: Tipula unca (assembly GCA_951394425.1). Lineage (NCBI taxonomy): Eukaryota > Metazoa > Arthropoda > Insecta > Diptera > Tipulidae > Tipula > Tipula unca. Next base: position 1,885,840 of record OX596383.1, on the reverse strand, counting down.
AATACGCGACCTAGCTGGCCACGACTTTTCAGATCGGGCCATTAAGAAAATGTGGTTGGAGCGCTTGTCCGAACCCCTCCGCATTGCGTTGGCAACCCAACCAGCAGCAATTACAACACAAGAACTGGGAAAAATCGCAACACCATACATGACGCTATGTTACCAGGCCAACAACGTGCAATAAATGAAGTGCATACATCCCGATCAAGGCAACGACCACCAGTAACCAGCGCCAATGAAGCGCGTGACAGATTCCGCAGCTCACCATCGAGTACGATGAACGCTTAGCACGACTAGAAAATATGGTAAGAACACTTACCATGCGAAATCGTAGTCGCTCTGGTCGTCAAAATTCTAATCGTTCACGTTCTCGTAGCCACAGCCAAAATTTTAATCGCACCAGGTCAAATACCAAACATACAGACGGTGTATGCTGGTATCACAACACCTTCGGTGCAGGCGCGAAAAAATGTCACCCACCGTGTGGATTCAGACAATCTACATTGGCAATGGACATAGCAAACTCAAAAAACGATTAGACACCGCGGTGGAGTCGGCGAAAATCACAACGCCACATACAACACGCCGACTCTTCATATATGACAAAGCAAACCACCTGACATTTCTTATAGACACGGGAGCTGACCTTTCGGTGCTCCCTGTCAAAAATTTTATAAAGTTCAATTCAAACTTTACAAAATCAGATCTAGTACTATCAGCCGCCAATGGCACAGTTATACAAACCTACGGCACAAAATTGCTTCAGGTAGACATCGGCCTCAGACGAAAATTCACTCACGCTTTCATCTTAGCGAACATGAATCGACCGATCATTGGAGCTGATTTCATAAGTAAATTCCAGCTACTTGTCGATCTTAGTCGAAAACGGCTGATTGATTCAGCGACTCAGCTGTCAATCCATGCCACATCTGTTCTTGTAGACACACCTACACCGATTCATTTCACTATCGACAACGGCTATGGCACGCTACTAAAGAAGTTTCCTTCCCTAACAGCGGAGCCAAACAACAATTTACAAGTCAAACATAACGTGGTACATCATATTATTACTGAGGGACATCTTCCAGTATCAAGACCACGTCGACTAGATCCGGTGCGTCACAAAGCAGCATTCACTGAATTCCAACACATGGTGGAATTAGGAATCTGCCGACCATCATCGTCATCAGTTTCTTGTCCATTACATATGATCAAAAAGAAAGATCATCATTGGAGACCATGTGGGGACTATCGTAGACTAAATACGGTCACAACACCTGACCGCTATCCGATACCCCACATTCAAAACTTCTCCATGCACTTGCATGGTTGCAAAGTTTTCTCCAAACTCGATCTCATCAGAGGTTATCACCACATTCCCGTAGCACCTGAAGACGTTTTTAAAACGGCAATTACCACTCCATTTGGCCTCTTCGAATACACCCGAATGCCATTTGGATTACGCAATGCCGCACAAACGTTTCAGCGCTTCATGAACGAAGTCGTTCGAGAACTCGACTTCGTTTTCATCTACATAGACGATATTCTTGTGGCATCTCAAACTGAGGAGCAACACAAATTTCATCTGGAAACACTTTTCCAACGACTTGTCGAGTTTGATGTTCACATCAAGAGCTCAAAATGCGTCTTCGGCGCATCCACTCTTGATTTCCTCAGCAACAAAATCACCGCTAATGGCATCCTTCCTTCGCAAGAACGAATTTGTAGCAGCTCGAATATTCGACTCACCGATATTCGATACTGCCACAACAAAACAAATTAGTGAAATTCAAATATAAATCAACTTATTTGAATTGAGAGTTCACTAACCCCATCACATATCCAATAGCCGAACCAATTATCCAATTATTAAGTCGCCTTACCAATTCGACTAATAATCCATTGCAATCAAAATACTACTGCAATGTTGACCATCGCCGGCGCATGTGTTCCCTCATCAAAACGAACACGAAGGCGACGTCATCACAATAACACAACACATTCGATTTCCAAACATCAGCAAAGCAACAACACGTTCGCTATACAAAATTATATAAATACTTAGTGTGTGCAAGACGGCAGCCATTTGCCAAAATAAAAAATTACAACTATTTTGTAAATTAAAAACGTGGTGTGAATTAAATAAATACATAAATAAATAATTAAATTAAATAAATAAATAATTTAAATAAATTATAACAAACAAATTAGTTAAACCTAATAAATAAATATTATAAAAAAAACAAATAAATTATTGTGTGTGCACTTTATTTGAATAGTCCGAACCGGACAAATATTTTAAATATGTAGGAGACAATCCTATAAATTAATGCCATTAAAGAATTCCCAGCTCCCACAACAATAAAGCGCATTCAGCAATTCATCGGCATGGTCAATTACTACCACCGATTCATTCCAAAACTTGCTGAAGCACTCGCTCCAATTCACTCACACTTGGCCGCTCTACTCAAGAAGCCCAAGACACCCAAGGATTTCTCTTGGCCTGAAGAATGCAATACCGCATTCAACAAACTAAAAACTGAATTGGAGAACGTCACTTTATTAACACATCCACTGTAAAATGAAAAATTCAGTGTGACGACTGATGCATCGAACACAGCTGTTGGAGCTGTTCTGCAACAGTATAATATCAATTGTTGGGAACCATTGGGATTCTTGTCAAAGAAACTCTCGGATGCTGAGAAGAAATATTCAGGGAATTACTCGCGATTTATCTGACAATCAAACATTTCAGATATTTTGTTGAGGGTCGGGACTTCACAATTTACACCGACAACAAACCTCTGACTAGAGCACCTTCGGCTGAATATTTAATCTGCGGCTGAACATTTAACCTTCGGTTGAATATTTAACCTGCGGCTGAACATTTTAAAGAAGAAAAGGATTTCTGCGGTCGGGTCCGTGCCATCCTCATTCATCATCATAAAAGGAAAATTCAGGTCATTCAAATTTTTTTTATTTTTTTGTAACGTAACGTTGGAAACTTATTTTTATTGAATTTTTGGTTATATACTCGTATATATATATTTATATATATATATATATATATATATATATATATATATATATATATATATATATATATATATATATATATATACATATATATATATATATATATATATATATATATATATATATATATATATATATATATATATATATATATATATATATATATATATATATATATATATATATATATACCGGGTGTTTTTTTTAAACTGAGACGATCAAATATCTCGAAAAATAGCCACTCTACGGAAAAAATGTCCATAATCAAAATTTAATCATACCACGGAGGAAATACATTAGTGCAAAAAAAAAAGTCCCCCCACCCCCGCTTTGTAGGTGGGGCGGGGGTAACTTTTAAACTAAGATAGGAAGCCATATTTTTTATTGCAGATACGGATTCTACGACTAAAAGTACGTATGATTTGCATAAAATATTTTATTCGGTTCATGATAGATGGCGTTGTAATCGACGAAATTCAATTTTTTCAATTTCTTCTACTTAGAACACACGCATTCGATTCTGCAATACGTTTGAAATAAAAAACATCACGTTTTCATTGGAAATACTCGAAATTCGTCATCAAAACAATTTATTCAGTTTTGTAAATCACATTTAACGTTTGTGTTATTTCTTATCTTCATGTTTTTCGTAATTGCAAAATAAACGACAAAATACTTTAGAATGGAGCGTTTAACTGTGCCAGAGAAAATTGAAATGGTTTTGGTTTATGGAGAAGCTGGCAGAAAACTTGAAAATGCTGTTGCTATTTACGCTCAACGTTTTCCGGATAGGATTCGTTCACGTGCTTCATTTGGCCGTACTATCAAACAATTTATTACTGATGGAAATGTTCAACCGAAAAAGAGGACCCGTAGAGCAACAGTCACTGGAGAAAATAATGAAATTGCTGTATTGGCAGCAGTGGCTCATAATCATCATATTAGTACACGAGAAATAGTTCGCGATTCCGGATTGTCCCTCACCAGTGTTTGGAATATTTTAAAACGGCACAAGTATCATCCATATCATGTGTCTTTACACCAAGATCTTCATGGCGTTGATTTCCAAAATCGGGTAACTTTTTGTCAATGGGCACGTGAACAAATACAACAAAACACCAATTTTTTTCGTTGCGTAATGTTCTCCGACGAATCATCTTTTACAAACCATGGAACGGTTAATCGACACAACATGCATTATTGGAGTGTTACAAATCCGCACTGGCTTCGTCAAGTTGAACATCAGCGTCCTTGGACTGTCAACGTGTGGTGTGGAATAATTGGCAACAAACTCATAGGCCCCCACATTATTGAAGGCAACTTGAATGGTCAAATGTACCGAAACATTTTGGAAAATGAACTGCCAATATAACTTGAAAATTTGAGCTTAGAAGTGAGACGGAACATGTGGTTTCAACATGATGGTTGTCCTGCACACTATTCATTGATGGCACGTGAAATACTTGATCGTGATTTCAATGGTCGCTGGATCGGTAGAGCTGGTCCGATAAATTGGCCCGCCAGATCACCAGATCTTACTGCGCCAGATTTTTTTTTGTGGGGCTACCTCAAAAACAAAGTTTACACACAAAAACCCACAACACGTGAGAACATGATTGAGCGAATCAGAAATGCGTGTTCTGAAATTCAACCAGACACACTTCTCAGTTGTGTACAATCATTTGAAATGCGGATTAATAAGTGCATTGAAGTCGCAGGCCATCATTTTGAACACTTATTTTAGATTTACAAAACTGAATAAATTGTTTTGATGACGAATATCGAGTATTTCCAATGAAAATGTGATGTTTTTTATTTCAAACGTATTGCAGAATCGAATGCGTGTGTTCTAAGTAGAAGAAATTGAAAAAATTGAATTTCGTCGATTACAACGCCATCTATCATGAACCGAATAAAATATTTTATGCAAATCATACGTACTTTTAGTCGTAGAATCCGTATCTGCAATAAAAAATATGGCTTCCTATCTTAGTTTAAAAGTTACCCCCGCCCCACCTACAAAGCGGGGGTGGGGGGACTTTTTTTTTTGCACTAATGTATTTCCCCCGCGGTATGATTAAATTTTGATTATGGACATTTTTTCCGTAGAGTGGCTATTTTTCGAGATATTTGATCGTCTCAGTTTAAAAAAAACACCCGGTATATATATATATATATATAAATATATATATATATATATATATATATATATATATATATATATATATATATATATATATATATATATATATATATATATATATATATATACATATATACATATATATATATATATATATATATATAAATATATATATATATATATATATATATATATATATAAATATATATATATATATATATATATATATATATATATATATATATATATATATATATATATATATATATATATATATATATATATATATATATATATATATCGTCGTGCTCAAATAAATGTATGACAAGTGATTTTGTAATAATTTAAAAAGATTGCATATCTTGAACCTACGAGATCGATTTTATATACTAGCAGTTTTTCGGGAGATTCGGAACGCTCCCTGGAGGTTAAAAACTTGATTTTTTATTAGTTAGGTATTCTCCAATTTACACTACAACAAAATACTTTATTATACTCCCATTGGGAACAATATTTAAATATGTACTAATAAAGTATTTTATCATATTTGAGTTTTTTAGTACAAAAACACTTTCTTATAATGTGATATATTTTATTTTTGTATTACTAGTTTCGAGCTTTATCTGCTCATCATCAGATGTTGTTTAAAACTAATTAAAATTAAAAGATATTTTAAAAATAGATATTTTGAACAAATTTGGACAATACATATGACATTGAATATAGGTTACTTGTATACTTATATACATCTACACATACATTATTTATATACTCATAACATAATCATACAGGTGGTTCTTTTTTATTTTATCATTTAGGAGATTTTGATTGTGCTTGTGTTTGTAGATTTCCATTTCCTCCAACCTATCCATCATTCTACCTTTCTTTATATTATATATAACTGAGAGGTTATCGTCAATGCTTGTAAATGAGTGGTTTTCTGTTTTTATATGTAGAGCATAGTTGGATTTGATGGTGGATGTTGGTTTTTTGATCTCTTGTATGTGTTCGCTGAAACGTTTGTTGAAATTTCTCCCCGTTTGACCGATGTAGAAACTTTCACAATCGTTACATATTAATTTATATATGCCGGAATCATTTAGCTGGCTGGTTTTCTCTTGAAGATTTTGTTGTATTTTGTTATTGGTTTTAAAAGCTATTGTGTATCCATATTGTTTAAAGGTTTTTTGTACAATTTTGCTGTATAAGTGGTTGTAATTCAGTGATATGTACTTTTTTGGTTCTTCTGTGTTTGCAGTCATTGTTGTTAAGTTCGATCGTTCTATTTTTTTCTTCAGTTTCTCGTTCATGTTTTTTATAATGTTTGAGTTGAAGCCGTTTTTTATAGCTATTTCTTTGATCACGTTAAGTTCGTTGGTGTAGTTTTCTGTGGTCATCGGAGTGTTGTTTAGTCTATGGATCATGTGTGTGTAAGCAGCGAGTTTGTGGTTTATTGGATGATTTGAGCTATTGTTGATTGTGTGGTCGGTGTGTGTTGGTTTACGGTAAATGTTGAATTCGTGCTTGTCATCTGTTCGTGTAATTGAGAGATCTAAAAATTGTATTGTTTTGTTGTTTTCTGTCTCGAGTGTGAATTGTAGTTGTGGATTTATGCTATTCATATAGTTATGAAGTTGTACTAGTTGTCTTTGGGTGCCGTTGAATAGCAGTAAAATATCGTCAACATATCGATGCCAATATAGGATTTTGTCCCGATGCTTGTTGTTGTTGTTGTTGAATACTCGTTTGTTTTCGTTGTGGTTAATGTAAATATCAGCCAAGGTTCCGGATAGGGGGTTACCCATTGCCAATCCATACTTCTGCTGGTAAATTTTTCCATCATGCTCGAAGTAGTTTTGGTTAGTTATAATTTTTACGATCTTTGTGATCTCCTCAACTTCTTTTTCGTCTATATTACTGTCCATCAGTGTTTCTTGCATAACTTTTATTGCCTCGTTGGTGGGTATGTTGGAGTACATGTTGACTATGTCAAAGCTTGCAAGTTTGGCGTTCGGTGGAATTTTGACATTTTGGATTTTGTCAATTAGTTCTTCGCGATTTTTTATGGAGTAGTTGTTTCTTATTTTTATGCGTTTTGTGATCCAATTGTTTGCGTACTTTGCTAGTTTATAAGAAGGAGCAGTTGTAAAATTTACTAATGGTCTTATTTTGTTATTTTTGTGTACTTTTATTTGTGCTTTGAAGTTTGGTGTTATTGGTTTAAAATAACGGCAAAACAAAGAAAACAGCATAAAACGATCACTGCCATCAGAAATAAGATTAAACAGGAGAACGCAACTATAACAAAAGCTGACAAAGGCAACACGGTTGTTATCATGAAAAGAGAGGAATATAATAATAAAATCATAGAATACATACACAATAACAACATAGAGGAAATACCCAACGATCCAACACACACATATCAGAAGCATATAAATTCTATAATTAATGAAACAAAAACAATAATAAAACAAAATCAAAAATTCCATCTTAAAATGATAAAACCAATAACACCAAACTTCAAAGCACAAATAAAAGTACACAAAAATAACAAAATAAGACCATTAGTAAATTTTACAACTGCTCCTTCTTATAAACTAGCAAAGTACGCAAACAATTGGATCACAAAACGCATAAAAATAAGAAACAACTACTCCATAAAAAATCGCGAAGAACTAATTGACAAAATCCAAAATGTCAAAATTCCACCGAACGCCAAACTTGCAAGCTTTGACATAGTCAACATGTACTCCAACATACCCACCAACGAGGCAATAAAAGTTATGCAAGAAACACTGATGGACAGTAATATAGACGAAAAAGAAGTTGAGGAGATCACAAAGATCGTAAAAATTATAACTAACCAAAACTACTTCGAGCATGATGGAAAAATTTACCAGCAGAAGTATGGATTGGCAATGGGTAACCCCCTATCCGGAACCTTGGCTGATATTTACATTAACCACAACGAAAACAAACGAGTATTCAACAACAACAACAACAAGCATCGGGACAAAATCCTATATTGGCATCGATATGTTGACGATATTTTACTGCTATTCAACGGCACCCAAAGACAACTAGTACAACTTCATAACTATATGAATAGCATAAATCCACAACTACAATTCACACTCGAGACAGAAAACAACAAAACAATACAATTTTTAGATCTCTCAATTACACGAACAGATGACAAGCACGAATTCAACATTTACCGTAAACCAACACACACCGACCACACAATCAACAATAGCTCAAATCATCCAATAAACCACAAACTCGCTGCTTACACACACATGATCCATAGACTAAACAACACTCCGATGACCACAGAAAACTACACCAACGAACTTAACGTGATCAAAGAAATAGCTATAAAAAACGGCTTCAACTCAAACATTATAAAAAACATGAACGAGAAACTGAAGAAAAAAATAGAACGATCGAACTTAACAACAATGACTGCAAACACAGAAGAACCAAAAAAGTACATATCACTGAATTACAACCACTTATACAGCAAAATTGTACAAAAAACCTTTAAACAATATGGATACACAATAGCTTTTAAAACCAATAACAAAATACAACAAAATCTTCAAGAGAAAACCAGCCAGCTAAATGATTCCGGCATATATAAATTAATATGTAACGATTGTGAAAGTTTCTACATCGGTCAAACGGGGAGAAATTTCAACAAACGTTTCAGCGAACACATACAAGAGATCAAAAAACCAACATCCACCATCAAATCCAACTATGCTCTACATATAAAAACAGAAAACCACTCATTTACAAGCATTGACGATAACCTCTCAGTTATATATAATATAAAGAAAGGTAGAATGATGGATAGGTTGGAGGAAATGGAAATCTACAAACACAAGCACAATCAAAATCTCCTAAATGATAAAATAAAAAAGAACCACCTGTATGATTATGTTATGAGTATATAAATAATGTATGTGTAGATGTATATAAGTATACAAGTAACCTATATTCAATGTCATATGTATTGTCCAAATTTGTTCAAAATATCTATTTTTAAAATATCTTTTAATTTTAATTAGTTTTAAACAACATCTGATGATGAGCAGATAAAGCTCGAAACTAGTAATACAAAAATAAAATATATCACATTATAAGAAAGTGTTTTTGTACTAAAAAACTCAAATATTTGTAAAATCTGTGATAAAGCGTGAAAACAATTGTTCTTCTTTTATAAAAAGATGTCAATAAACATATATTTTATCATACTTTTAGCCGTATTTTTTTAAAAATCGTTTATTAAAGTGCTTTGTTCTGTTTCAGTTTAAAAAAGCTGTATGCTAAACTGCCTTTGTAATACTTTGATTGGGAAATTCCTATTAATAATCTTAGACAACATCAGTTGTAATAGTTCCAATTGGATAAAATTCTAGTTCAATTTTGGCGCATTTTTTTGACAACTGGTTTTTTGAGATATGTGTTTAGTATCGATGTGCGTTTCGAACAGAATGGAAGTTACATTAAAATAAAACAAAAAATGTCTTTAAGAGCTAAAAAAATATTGAATTTAGCACTAGAAAAAACTAATGAAAATAAAGGTAAGACTATGACAAATGCATAATATAAATCAGTAAGACATTTCGAACTTTGTTTTAGAGAATGGCATTATTGAAAAAACAATTAATAATGAAAGTACTGCAAAATGTAATGTACATAACAATGATAGTTTTTTATTCGGGGCATCAGGTAAAGTTTTTTAACGGTTCTAAAAAAATATTTATGTTACTAGAAGTGATAAATTTTGTTACAGTATCTGCTAATACAGTGAATAACAATCGTAATGGTCAGATTGAGGAGCCTTTTCCCAGAAATGAAAGAAATTGGGAATCTGATGAGTCAGGTAAATACGTATTTTCAACATAGTTTTCGTAAGGCCTTGTAAAAATATGCTTATTTTTAACTAATTAGACTTCTGGGATAGTGGAAGTGACTACAAACCATCAGAAGGTGATGGATGTTCCAGACAGTTCCGATAATGAATCACAAATAAGTTCACATTCACCAGGTAAGTAATCCTTGCGGGATTATCATTGCATAAAAGTATTATATTCTCATTACTTAAATGTAGTTACAAATGAAATGGTGAACCACACGCCAACTCCATCTACGTCCGGAATTGAAACCCCTGCTTGGAGCCCAGTTACACCCAGAGGGAATATCAAAGTTTTGAGTGATTGGAATTCCACGCCAAAGACGTCAAAAAAAAATGTTAAGAAACGGAGAATTCTAAAAGAAAAATGGAAGTCGTCTATTTCAAAACTGGCCTATAATAGTGGTTTACCACATTCAAGTGGTAGCGATCAACAAATTAAAGGGAGGAAAGTGCGGCCTCCGTGCATATTATCTTGTACAAGCAAATGCTTCGAAAAAGTCAGTGCTAGTGACAGAGAAAAAAATTTTAATCAATTTTGGAGCCTTTGCGACCGTTATCGGCAATGGAATTTTATCACAGAATTCACAGAAGAAACCCAGAAAGCCAGGATGTTCCACAAAACATCAAAGGGGTGCCAACCGAGCATATTTTTTATTAACTTGGAGCAATGATAATACTGTGATTCGACAAAATGTTAGTATACTTTTTTAATTATTATATTATACTAGTTTAAATCATTACATTTCAAATTACATATTTTAGGTTTGCAGAACAATGTTTTTAAACACGTTAGATATTAATAGTCAATGGGCAACAACGGCGTATAATAAGAAAACATCCGGAAATGGAGTTTTAGGCATTGATAAAAGGGGTAAATTTAAGAGAGCGACAGATCCGATAAAGGTCTCTATGTTTGATGCAATTTGTGATCACATTAACTCTTTCCCGCACATCGAATCACATTATTGCCGGAAAATGTCCAACAAAAAATATTTAGATGGAGATTTAAATGTAGCAAAAATGTATAGATTGTTCGTAGAACAAATTGCCAGTAGCTCTTCCCATAATCCTGTCACTCTTCGCCAGTAACGGGATATTTTTAACCATCATTTTAACTTTGGATTTTTTGTTCCGAAGAAAGATCAGTGCGATCAATGCGTTGGATTCGATAATCAGCCGTCGGAAGAAAAGGAAAAACTTAAATTAACACAAGCGAGGCACCTATTTAGTAAAGTTGAAGCGCGCCAATTAAAAGAAAAAGACAAGATGGAATCGCAAGAAAGTCAAGGTAAAATCGTGACAGCTGTTTTTGACTTTCAAAAAATTTTAAGTGTACCCCAATCACGTGCTTCCATCTTTTATTATAAACGCAAGTATTTTGTGTATAATTTCACCGTTTATTGCCTGAATAATAACAAAGGATTCTGTTTTGTTTAGCACGCAACTATTGGAAAACGTTGAGGGAATGAGGTGGCCAGTTGCTTGAAACAGTTTATTGAACTTCATCCATCTTGCGTAGATTTCAGATGTTGGTCTGATAATTGTGCGGGTCAAAACCGGAATAGAATTCTTTACTCGTTTTACGCTTGGGCTTCCAAAAAATACAACACTAACATTTCTCATAAATATTTGGAGCGCGGGAGTTACGTCATGAGTCAGTCGACACAGTGACTACACCGATATCTACACCGGTATCAATACTAACAACAACAACATCACAATCATAACAATATTTAGCATACGATGAATTGCAGCTGCATGATAGCGATAGTGATGAGAATCAACAACATTCAGTATTCTCAAGATATCAAGTGGCATGCATTATTGTTATGATATCGAAGACACAACAACATCATGACATCATATTGACTCGTTGCAGCTACGTATAAATTATTTTGTAAAACAATATGATATACATACTAACAATAATAAATAAATGAATTCATATATATAATACTAACCTTAGCAAGTAAGACTTAGATTGTTATTGGCTTTATTTGAATAAAGAACAAATATAATTCAAGAAATAGAATTCATCTTTTCTTTTTAAAATCTAAATTCATAATTGGCGTAGCCGGTAGGATACTATATTAATAGTATCCGTTTGCATTTTCAAATCAGTGAAAGTAGTGACGTATAACTTGTGAAAATTGTTAAAAGTGATATTAATAATAAAAATAAAAATTATAATAATAAAATAATCACTTTGTGCGTTTTATATCCGGGGAATACGGATAGTAGTGCAGTTATCAAATACGAAACCACCAAAAGGAAATGCAGAGCAACCATCTAGCCTACGTGATCATCATCATCGGGTAAGTAATTTTTGGTAAAATCCATATAATTATTCCCAAATCACACATAACAATTCTCACCCCTCCACGGTTCATGGAGAAATCTTTCTCGGCTTAAGAAAGATCTAAGTTTAAGTATCCGCGGCTAACGGAAAAATCAATTTAAACTTTAATTTAAAAAATTAGTTCTAAATTAATTTAAACAACTCTACGGTTAATAGAGTTTTAAGAAAAGTGAAAAAGTGAAATCATATGAGTTTAAAGAAAATTTATAAAATAAATAACTTAGAAATAGAAATAGACAACCTAGCAAATTTAATTAAAAACATAAAAATTAGAAACACAAAAATGCACTCTAAAAAATGAAAGGTTTGGGGTGTACAATTACCATATTAATAATTGCAAATTTGCGTCGTTTTTTTGAGTAATTTTGCACCTGAGCTGTAAAATTCATCCAAAAAGTTGTAGCCCAAAAAATGTAGAACAAAATTTGTAATATTACGTTAATCTATGTTTTTCTACGCTTAGATGTGTAATACGTACGTCGAAAGATGTAAATTTCATGTTTTGTGTGTTTTGTATTCCAACACCTATGCAAATTTACGCATTTTCGATATACAAATGTAACGCATTGTGTAAAAATACGTATAATAATTGTAACTAATACTAAAGTAATATCCTTTGTTACAAAAATATTGCATCATTTCGACTAACGCTTTGAAAGGTAATGGTTGTGTTTTGTGTTAGTGATAAAAATTAGTATAAAAAATATATTTTTAAGATATAGTTATAGAAATGTTCAAGTGTTTTTATTGTAATTGTAGTTTTAATTTTATTCAAAATTATAACAAGCACTTGTACAAGCATAAAAATAAAAATAATATGCAATTCGTCTGCTTACAAAAAAATTGTAAAGAAAAGTTTAGTAAGTACAATAATTTTCAATCACATTGTTTTAGGAGCCACCCGAATAACAGTCCAAATACCAAAAGCAATCAGATTTATATATGTAGCTTGGATAAGTGCAACTTTAAATCTAATGAGTGTAATAAAGTGTTTTCTCATTTAATTAACCATATTAATAATAGCCATACAATTCTATGTCCAGTATTTAATTGTTCAAAGCAATTCTCAAATAGCTCATCATTTAAATCTCATATATTTCGTCATCATAGAACGTATGGTTCATTAAAATTAAAATTAAGTGGTGGTTTAGATAAAGGACTACGAGATCAAGCAATAAACTTAGAACATGTAGAAATAATTTCAGAAAATACCACCCCAATTGAAAGTAGTTGTCAAGTTCGAAAAAATGTTTTTGAAGATTTGTTTGCTAAGCTTAAATTTAAGTTCAGAGTATCAGACGTAGCGTTACAATTTTTATACGATGAAATGTTTTCAATTCTTGATTTGGAAAATTTAAATCAAAATGAAGTTTTGGAGAAACTTAATATTTCACATTACGAGGATAATATTTTCCCAAAAAATTTAATTAGAGATCTCAATAGCTTTAGTTCAGGATATAAACGTGCGGAATATATTAGGAATATGTCTTCTTACGTTAAGCCACAAAAAGTAATGTTGGGAATAGATAATTACCACAACAACTGTTTTTTTCATTATGTACCGGTAATAGAATCAATTAAATCTTTGTTAGCAGACCCTGTATTTTTCAAATTAATCCATGAAAAGAAAGGTACCAGGCCTAATGTGTTTATGGATTACAATGATGGATCTGTGTATAAGAAAAATATTTTCTTTCAACAGCAATCACGCAACTTAGAACTTATTCTCTTTCAAGATGCTTTTGAAATCTGCAATCCTCTGGGGTCATCGAAAAAGAAACATAAACTAATCGGGGTTTATATGGTAATAGGAAATCTTAACCGCAAATACCGAACACAAATTCATAATATTCAATTGGTTTTGTTATGTAAAGAACAATTTATAAAATTTTTTGGATTAAATAAAATTCTGCAGCCCTTAGTAGACGATCTTATAATGTTAGAAAAAGATGGCATCATTCTTTACAATTCTTTATCTAAATCTTCTGAGCATATTTATGGCAGTTTATTTGCCATGACTGGTGATAATTTAGGTAGCCATCAAATTGGTGGTTTTTTAGAAAATTTTAGCACTACGAAATTTTTATGCCGATGGTGCTATTATACTCGGAATTGCTTACTCGATTATGATTTGAAACCAAAAATGCTTAGAACTAAAGAAAGTCACATCTGTGATGTTGCATCAATAGTAGATCATGAACCAGTAAACGGAGTTAAATATAATTCGATATTAAATCATTTACAACATTTTCATATATGTAACCCTGCTCTACCGCCGTGCATTGCTCACGACTTATTTGAAGGTATTATACCGTATGATTTGATGCACATTTTAAAATATTTTTCAAATTCGAAAATAATTTCTTTTGATGCCATTAATCTTTCACTTGTATCTCTAAGAAAGCTATTTCAACTATCTTTATCATTTCCAAAATTTGACATAAATATGAAGAAAATTCCAGGAAAAGCTGATGAAGTGTGGCATATATTAATATTGATGCCACTAGTCTTATTAAATCATGTTACAGATCACAATGATTCAGTATGGAAATTCTTATCAGCAATGATAGAAATGTGCCGATTGATATGTGCAGCTGAAATATCAAAGAGTCAGGTTGCTTTGCTTTCTCATTTTATAGACCTTTATTTTGAATATCGAAAAGATAGTTTTCCTTCATTAAATTTACGGCCTAAGCATCACTATATTTTTCATTATCCGGAATTGATACAAAAATTTGGACCGCTTAAAAATTTATGGACAATGTTCTTTGAGCAGAAAAATAAATTTTTTAAAACTTCATGCAAAATGGCAAAAAACTTTAAGAATATAACTTTGACACTTGCTGAAAATCATCAATTAATGCAAGCAACTTTATTCAAAGATCGGTTTAAAATTAATATTAGCTGTGATAATGTTGTAAATTTGACACCATTTATGTTCAACATAATTTTACCAAAAGAGTTTTGTTTTGTAACAAAAGAAATAGCATACATGAATATAGTTTATAAAGAAAACAAATTCCTTCTAATAAATTGTGATGATCTGGGCATTATTGAAATATTAAAAATTACAGCAATATTTTTGGATGGCGCTTATGAAAACGCAATTTTTTATGGCACAGTACTCAAAATGTGGTATAATGAATATAAAATAATGTATGAAACCTATAACGAGGATGGCTCCTATTCAATGTGTGCAATTGAGAAACTTTTAATTAAAAAACCATTAAATATTTTAAAAATAAATAAAAAGTATTATTTTTCTCCTTCGTGTACTTTTGTTGATGATATTTTTTTAGAGTAGCCAGATTATTGCATATTGTTTAATTTTTAGACATAAATTATGTTCCTATAATATTTTAACCAAATAATCGTTCAAGCACAATAGTTTCCGTTCCGTTCCGTTTGCTTTGTATATGTTTCGCCTCGCCTCTGTCGTCGACTCCAAAATTTAAAATTTGAGTCAAGTGTTGCATTCGTTTCGACAGCTTCAATAAAAAACCGAGAGAAACGGACACTATTGATTTTGAACCTAATTAGTATAAATATAAATAATGGAATTTTAAAATAATCATTACTTTTCAAAAAAAATAAAAAACCTTTAAATTAACTAACACAAATAATACATTATAACAAAACTTTTATTTCAATTATAAATTTTTCTTAATACAATAAAATATTTTTATTGATCACAGTATTGTTAGAACTTAGAATAGAAGTATAATTTTGATATTTAAAAATTAAGATTTAAAATAAGTTACTTTACAACCAATAAATTTCAAAACATGGACGTGGACAAGGTTTTTCCTATTAAAATTTGGAGCTGCAACAGATTGGAAAAAAAAACTTTTTTCACTAAACCTTTTATTAAAAGTTTAATAGAAAAAGGTAAGTAAATTAAATATTATGCGTATATGTGAGTTGGATTCGTCATGAGTACAAAATGGCTGACTACAACCGAAAATAAAATAATAAACCTTGTGTATCGTATGACTCAACACGAAGGTCACACATCGCACACCTCTTAGATCAGAACCTGATTTAGCTTCCTGGTATTGCAAATAAATTCAAGTTACAGCGATTACGCTGGAGGTCTTGTGGCGCTTGTTGCCAGATTGTTGATACACTGAGTATGAGGGAGGACAATGTACTTTAAATTAGTTAATAATATTTTTTTTTAAATGTTAATTTTCTTTAATTGTCTTTCTTCTTATTTTAAGATTTTTTAATTTATTAGCTTTTTATAGACAATATAGTAGTTGTTCTTTAAGTCCTTATATTTCGACTTGTTAGTCATATTCATAGGTAAAAGAAAAAACTATTCTTAAAATAGTTGATAGTTGATTTCAATTAAATCAGTCTCGAATATAAAAGTAATTTTAAGAATAGTTTTTTTTATACTTATGAATATGACTAACAAGTTGAAATATAAGGACTTAAAGAAAAACTATTAAATTAAATGTTTTAATTTTTTTAATCATCTATAAGTTATATCTATAAAAAGTTAACAAATTACAAAATCTTTATATTATAATATTTTTGTTTAATTAATAGAGCTAAATTTAATTATATATATTTACAGCTAATATTAACGGTCTAAATGGAACGAGAATTTTATTAGAAATAGATGGAACCGAAATATGTGATAATGAAATTCTTAAATACTATATAGAGGAGAAACATATTTTAATGCTACTGAGTCACGACGAAGAATGGAAGCCGCAAACAGAAGCGAAATCTCCAACCGCAAGTAACACTACTGAACCAAGTTTTAATTTAAGTGAATTTATAATTCCGAATGAGTTTATAATACAAAATACGGATGATTCACCAGTTGAACCCAATAAAGAAGCAGCTGAAGATCACCAGGACTATGCAGTGTTATCAGCTGATACTACATTAAGCACGTTAAGTAGTGACATAAAGTCAACATCTTCAAAAAATTCGTCATGTGCGTTAGCCTTTTCTAATTTCACAGTACCGTGGCAAAAAATACCTACCGACGTAATGCTAATGTTAGAAAGTAAACAAAGGCTCGGAAAACGATTGAACTGCCTGGCGAACATTTTGGTCGATGAACTAAGAATTGTTTCAAACTTCATTCCAATGACCATAATTAGAACTGTGGCACAGAAGGTAGCATCAAAGTATCCTGATTCATTGATACAAAAGGACAATGACAATATTATTATTTCAAGTATACCATTAGCATTAATTACTAGCATGAAAAATAGAAATTGTTTTCTAAACCGCTCTCCAAAAAGAGTTTCTACAGAGCTGGACGCACATATACCGATTAAGGAACGTAAGAAGGCCGGCGTTCTACAAGAAACGTGCAGGAATTGGCAGCCGAATTGTTTACCGAGCGGAGAAAACTTAGACAGTGTAAAATCTAAAAAGGTATTTCTTCAAAAAATATTTAACAAGGGTGACGATGTTACATCTGACGAACGTAACACAATAAAACAATTTATGAAAGATTGCTTTGCTGTGCAAAGAAACTTTCTCAACAATCGACATACCATCCCAAGTGTACTGGAAATTCAAAAGGAATGGCCTTTCCTTTTTGATAAAGTAATTGTTTTTCAACATTTTAACGAATTAATGGCGTTTGATATTTCCATTTTAAAACACAAATTTGAATCCCAGAAAGCTACACTACTGAAATTCTTCAATCTATGCAAAAAAAAGGAAATCGTTCAACTTTTCAAGGCGAAAGCAGACTGTTTGGACATCATTAATTTTTTATTTGTATATTTTAATGAAGACTCTATGTTTTTATACAAAGTTTTCGAGGTAAATTTTTTTGACAATTGTGTTTACTCATTTTATTAACTTAGGATTGTATTTTCTTTACAGTTCGGTACTACATTGGATGCCATAAAGCAAGCCTGTACTAATATTACCAATACACCTTGGATAGCCGTCCTAAGTATGTAAAATTTTAAAATTAGGTATATTTTGGTTTATTAAGTAATAAACTATAAGTAATTTTACTCGTTTCTTTTCAGAAACATCGATTCAAGACGATGAAACAACGAGCTATATATTTATTGAACACGTCTTAATTGGACAGTACAACAATGAACATATGTTGGATTTAATGTCTTTAATTATTGCATATTATTATAATTTTAATATGTTGTATCCTAAACAGATATCGCAAACTATGGAATTTTTTGTTAGGTACTTTTTAAAACACTATGCTGATAATGTCAGGGGTTCTAAAAAACATATTAATAACTTCTCAAAAATTAATAACTTAATATTAAAATTATCAACAGTAGAATGTTCTATTTAAGATTTTATTTTATTGGATATATTTAATTTAATTTTAATTTTATATTTAATTTTACATATTTATGTTTTTTATGTTTCATTAGTTGATTACCTATTTGAATTAATTGAAATTCGTGTAGTTTTTAGTAACATATTTTTTAAAGAAATTTAAGAAAACATCTTACTTTTATTTTTGTATAAATAAATACAAATGAAATATATATTTTTTTAACAAAAAGCTACATTATTTTTATAATCTTTAATTCTACATATTTTATAAGCTTGCCAAAACCATTTATTAATATTACAAGACAATAATTCGTGTGAAAAAACAATTTATCAACCTCAATTTGTACCCGCTATTTTTATTATAGGTATGGCTGGTCCTCATAGTGATGAAGCAGATATTGCCTATAATAATTCCAAATGTACCCGTATTTTAATTGGCCTTAGCAGGCCGACATGCTTTGTTAGGCATACAACACACTGAGCGCGAACGCGACTTAAGAATAAATTAAATTTTCATATTTTTATGGAAATACAGGTAAAACATGTCGGTGCTACTATCAAAATATATGTTAAATATACTTAATTATTCTTGGATAATAAATAAATATATAAGAAAACATAATTTTAATTCAAAAAATTTAAAATGAAACTCAATTTGCAGTTAAATTCGGGATTTTTAAAATTTTTTGAATTAAAATTATGTTTTCTTATATATTTATTTATTATCCAAGAATAATTAAGTATATTTAACATATATTTTGATAGTAGCACCGACATGTTTTACCTGTATTTCCATAAAAATATGAAAATTTAATTTATTCGCAAGTAGCGCTCGCGCTCAATGTGTTGTGTAGGGGTGCAAATTTTACACAGATTTTGGTTTAAATTTTGGATGAAATTTAAGTCTTTTTGTAAAAATATACTCCTTTTTAAATGCAAAAAGCTGCCACGATGTTTTAAATTTACATAATTTGATTTAAATTTATCACTTTTTTTATGACGTTATTCGTATATTTACTCAATTTTTTACAAATTATTATGGAAATTTACGGTTTAATACGTAACTTTACAGTGATTGTTACTTAACTTTTTGTTTAATATTACACCCAGAAGTTTATTTTTAATTTACGAAAGAATGCGTAATTTTTCTTATTCATACCATTAGTGTAAATTTACATTTATAATATGAGGCATTCAGTTGCCTCATATTATAAATGTAAAATTACTCCTTTTTTTTTTAGAGTGCACGATACAGAAGCAGTTACTCAAGCCAAAGAAGAGTTGTATACAACTATGTGTTTGAACACATTTTTGGCAGGTATTCGAGAACCCCTTGGTTCTATGATACGAGCTAGAAACCCTGCTAATCTGGCAGATGCATATAATATATGCCTCGCTGAACAAAATATGTTTTGTATAAAAAATAGACAAATTAATCAATCAAATAATGGTAATCAACCCACATACAGAAGACCTCCGATACCTTCGAGGAATTTTCAACTAAATCCTCAAATATTACAAAATCAATTTAATAGAAATGTTTCAAGTTCTCCTGTCGCACCTAGATATTACAATCACCAACCTTTCAAGCCCAATACAAATAATGGTCCACAGTTTAGAAACAATTTCCAAACAAATTCTAAAAATCCGGCACTTTTACCGCCCAGACCACAGAAAATTGAACCTATGGACACAAGAACCGTTCAAGATCAGTACAGACAGTACACAGTTGGCCAAAATAGACCACCATCTAGAATCTAACCAAAATCAAAATCGATACAACTTCCAAGAAACAGGTCCATCTAACTTTAGAGTAAAAGAACTCCATAATATAGAAGAAGTTAACATCAGGTCAGAAGAAGATTATCAACATTCAAACGATATGAATGAGCATGACCATCAATATAACAACCCAGTTAGTAGTCTAACATATGATTATGACCCGGATCCCACTGAAGTTCCACTACCAGAAGAAATCGATGACGAGGATTTTCGGGAACGAGCCTCGGGAACCCTATCGGATTCTTAAACAATCATAATCAGACATTCACAAAAAATAAATTACCCTATATTCTTCTTAAAATAAATAAAGAAAATTTAAAATTCCTCATTGACACTGGATCTGACAAATCTTTCATTAATCCCAAATTTATAAATCCACCTAGAAGAATAAAAATAAAACCGATAAATATAGTCACGGTATTTCAAACACATACAATATCTGAATCAGTAATATTTAAAGGAATTACTGAATTTAAAACAGGAACCCCAATGGAGTTTCATTTATTCAAATTTCACGAGTTTTTTGATGGGTTAATTGGATTAAATATCATGAAACTGCTCAAAATGAAGATAGATATTCCTAATCTTCAATTAGAGACAAACCAGGTCAAAATACCTTTATTCACAACTCCCAAATTTTTATCACCGTTTTATAACATACCCGGAAAATCAAAAAAAATAATTAAAGTTCCTGTAGATATAGTAAAAGGTGAATTTTACATCAAACCTATCACTGTACGTGAGCAACTTATAATTCCGGAAGGACTGTATATGGCTCAAAATAACAACGCCATGATGGAAATTATAAATTTCTCTAATCTAGAGCAAAGCTTTCTATTCGAAAAACCTATCGAAACTTTACCTATAAATGAATATCAAACAAATACTAACTATTTGAACAATGTTGATTTGGAACAGAGTGTTAATAAAGAAATTATAGAATTAATCAGGGTTGATCACCTCAATGCTGAAGAAAAATTAGCATTAACCAAAATTTGTCAAAGGTATTCAGAAATATTCCACCAGGAACATATTCCATTATCTTTCACAAACCAAATAAAACATGATATTATATTAGATAACAGTAAACCTATACATACTAAAAGTTATCGATATCCTTACGTACATAAGGACGAAGTACGCATTCAAATTACCAAGATGCTGGAGCAAGGTATAATCCGACCGAGTTTTTCACCTTGGTCTTCTCCCATTTGGATAGTGCCGAAAAAAACAGACGCTAGTAATAAAATCAAGTGGCGTCTTGTTATCGACTATCGAAAACTTAATGAAGCCACAATTGACGATCGTTATCCACTGCCAAACATCACAGATATTCTGGATAAACTAGGTAAATGCCAATACTTCACTACCTTAGATCTCGCTAGCGGTTTCCACCAAGTTGAAGTTAACCCTCGGGATATAGAAAAAACAGCTTTTACGGTTGACTTTGGACATTATGAATATATCAGAATGCCGTTTGGATTAAAAAATGCTCCATCTACATTTCAAAGGGTAATGGACAATGTGCTTGGAGAACTGCAAGGTAATAGTTGTTTATATTATATGGACGACATTATTGTATATTCAACATCTCTACAAGAACACATGCAAAATCTAGAACAAGTGTTCAAACGCTTGGCAAAAGCTAATCTTAAAGTTCAACTGGATAAGTCTGAATTCTTGAAAAGGAATGTGGCCTTCCTTGGTCATATAATAACACCAGACGGAGTTAAACCAAATCCAGATAAGATAGCAGCTATTCAAAATTTTCCTATTCCTAAAACCGAAAAACAAATTAAATCTTTTCTCGGCCTCCTTGGATATTACAGGAAATTTATAAATAATTTCTCAGATATAACCAAACCATTAACTGCATGTCTAAGGAAAGATTGTAAAATCAAACTTACAGACCAATATCTACGTTGTTTCGAAAAATGCAAGAAACTCTTGTGTCAAGAGCCTATTTTGCAATACCCCGATTTCGAAAAACCATTTTTAGTTACCACGGATGCTAGTAATGTTGCAATTGGTGGTATACTATCCCAAGGGACAATTGGAAAAGATCTGCCAATATGTTATGCGTCCCGAACTCTTACAAAAACGGAAGAAAACTATTCCACGATAGAAAAAGAAATGTTAGCTATCGTAAGGGCAATAAAATATTTTCGGCCATATTTGTTTGGACGAAAGTTTACGATTATAACCGATCATAAACCTCTAACTTGGCTTTTTTCTTTAAAAGAGCCAAATTCAAAGCTAGTCCGATTTAGACTAAAATT
This sequence comes from Tipula unca, assembly GCA_951394425.1. Classification (NCBI taxonomy): domain Eukaryota; kingdom Metazoa; phylum Arthropoda; class Insecta; order Diptera; family Tipulidae; genus Tipula; species Tipula unca. Next base: position 1,863,026 of record OX596383.1, on the reverse strand, counting down.
AGAAGAATATGATTACGATATCGTGTACAAAAAAGGCGTCAAAAATACAAACGCTGATGCATTATCAAGAGCGGTGCCAGAAGATTCAACAAATTTAAATTCTATCAGTTCGTGTTCTACCGATTCATCTAAATTACCAACATATCATGCTAAAAATTTAAATGACCAAATACCAACTACCGACACAGTCCTTAACGAATTTAAAAGCCAAATTGTTTTAGAAATCGATCCTAACCAAAAGCTGGATTACGATGTAAATTTTAAAATTTATTTTGAATCAAAGAAACGATATACATTTAAGAAAAATCATTACGATGAAAAAACTTTAATAGAGATAATAAAAAATTATGTACAACCCAACGTTAACACAGGGTTTATATCAAATGAAGCAACCTTAAAACTCTCAATAAATTAATGATAAATACTTTTAAAATAGAACAAATCAAACTTATTCGTTGCAAACATCTAGCTATTGATATACAAGATGCAGATATGCAACACAAGCTAATGTTAGAAGAACACAATGAGAGCAATCATCGTGGAATTGCAGAAAATACTGAACGTATCAAACGAAAATATTACTTTCCCAAATTAAAAGTACAAATAAACTCTTTAATAAATAGATGTGAAATATGCCAAACCCTTAAGTATAATAGAAACGAAAAACCCATTAAGCTTCAGATAACAGAAACTCCCACAAGACCTATCCAAGTGATACACATGGATATATTCTTTATAGAAAAAGAACAATTTCTAACCATTCTAGATAAATTTTCAAGATTTGGCGTAGCCGTAAGTTTAAACGGCAATAGTACAACATCCCATAAAATTTTTAATATCTTTAGACAGTTTATAATGGCTCACGGACAACCTGAGAAGGTAATAGTAGACAATGGGAAAGAATTCAAAAATGATAATTTTAAAGAATTATGTGCATTACATAAAATAAAACTACATTTCTCTTCAGCCAGAAGTTCAACTGGTAATTCTCCTGTGGAGCGATTTCATTCCACAATCCTTGAAATATACAGAGTTCTTAAAGCTAAAAACCCAAACGATACCACAGAAACGAAAATGACAAATGCTGTCATTACTTATAATAACTCTATTCACTCTATTACTCATATGACACCCATAGAGTTAAAAAACGGACATTACTTTAAAGGTAACACAATACCTGAACCTACATCAGGTAAATTCAAAGAATTAGTAGAAAAACAAAGGAAAGACTATGGACAAATTTTACAGTTAATATATAATAGAAATGCAGAAACAAAAAAAAAACTAATAGAAAGAGCCAATAGGAATAGGATAAGACCCCCCGAGCTTGAAAACAGGAAATACAGTATATTGGAAAACCAATAGAAGAAATAAAGTAGCTCCCCGTTTTAACAAATTAAAAGTTTCAAAGAATAATAAAGTGACAATTAGAACTAAATTGGGAAAGATCCATAAAGCAAAAATTAAACGTCCATTACAGATTAACACCGGTATGGGGACAACTAATCATGATAACTGACATCACGAACAATAACGGATTGTTGCCAATAAGAATCAGTGACGCAAAAATCGTATCATCATACATAAGACTTCTCCATATAATAAAACTCGACCAATATCAAGAAAATATAGACAGAATAACAAAAAGTATCGAGCACGTAACTATCCTAATAAACAAAGAAACAAATAATATATTTAAACAAAAAATAAAAACAATTCGATATAAATTGAACCAACTAGAAGACACCTACGGACACTTACAACCAAAATCTAGACAGAAAAGGGGACTCATAAATGGTATAGGTTCAATCATAAATTCTATAACGGGAAATTTAGACCAAGATGACTTACAAACTTTAGAAAAAGCACTTGACCAAATTAATAGAAACGAGGACCAAATCACAGACAAACTTAACGAACAGATACATATAAACAATTTAATGACAGATAGATTTGCAAAAGTTCAAAAGTACGTAACAGAACAGGCCAGAATTATTGAATATGATACCAACTTACTGACCAACGCAACAGAAAACGTTACAAAATTACTCAAGATAGACCAACACCTTCACCAAATAATTTTTAACATAAACACATTACAAGATCATTTAGACAACATCATAGAATCAATAACCTTTACTAAACTCAAAATTATTTCAAAACACATATTAGATAGAAACGAAACGCAAATGATAAAAAATATTATACTTAAACCAGGAATCTCAATCGAAACAGAGGAAGATCTTTACCAACTGATCTGGCTACAAGCATATATGAACAAAACACAACTAATATTTTCAATTCAAATCCCACAGTATAATCCTTTAAACTTTACATACTATGAAACCATACAAACGTTCATAAATAATTCATTCACAATTCCAATCCCAAATCCTAAAATCCTAATAAACCCATTATTTTACCAATATATTACAAAACCATGCGTTACGATGAGCAAATTCATGTCATGCGAAGTAGAAAAATTGGAGTCTACTGAAAAATCGTGCATACCAGCCATAATAACCAACATCCCTGCAAAATGCGACTTAATCAAAAAACAACCTAATGATTTCGTAAGAGAAATATCAAACGGTAAAATTTACGTATTCACAAAAAACGCCACTATATTCACGTCAACATGCAAACAACAGCAAAAGAGCATCATTGGACAAAAAGTTATAGAATTTCATAATTGCTCAATAACAATTATGAATAATACGTTTATCCACCTCACGTTAAAATCCACCTTGATCTATGAGGAGGGATCGCTAGAGTTGCCATATAATGACATCATACCAGGGAAAATAAGAACACCAACCAACCCAGATGAGTTAGAAATATTGACAATTCAGCATGTACAACAACTGGAACACTTACAACATTCCAATAGAAATCAAACAATTCATACAATAATCACGTACAGCATAATAGGAACCCTATTATGTATAATAATCATTCTTTATATAGTTCTCAGACTAAGATACAAAAACAAGTCAGCAACACTTCTAACAGCCAATATAGACGTTCCAAAATTTTCTTTTTGGCACCTTCTTAGAGGGGAGGAGTTACGTCATGAGTCAGTCGACACAGTGACTACACCGATATCTACACCGGTATCAATACTAACAACAACAACATCACAATCATAACAATATTTAGCATACGATGAATTGCAGCTGCATGATAGCGATAGTGATGAGAATCAACAACATTCAGTATTCTCAAGATATCAAGTGGCATGCATTATTGTTATGATATCGAAGACACAACAACATCATGACATCATATTGACTCGTTGCAGCTACGTATAAATTATTTTGTAAAACAATATGATATACATACTAACAATAATAAATAAATGAATTCATATATATATGTAATACTAACCTTAGCAAGTAAGACTTAGATTGTTATTGGCTTTATTTGAATAAAGAACAAATATAATTCAAGAAATAGAATTCATCTTTTCTTTTTAAAATCTAAATTCATAATTCGGGCACACTCAAAATGAAGGAGACAGTGTACATTCTTGTATTGAACGCACTGCCAAAAATCAAGAAATTTTTATACCCGAACAATGGTATCAAATAATTAAGTGTGCCAAAATCAAAGAGCCGCAGTACAATGTCGTAGAAGTCGACATTAATGATTTTCTTGATTTTAAGTTATCGTCAAACTCTTTAAATTTTACAAAAAATGACGCCGGCGAAAAATTTTATGTGACCAAAATTAAACATATTTTTGTCGACCGAAATGATCCTGAGAAGCTGAATTATAAATATGGGTTTGAGGAAGAATTTAAAACCCTCACCCTCACCTATTAAACAGACAAAGACGAGAGGACGCAAGTCTGCAAAATTAAATTCATTAAATTTTGATTTAACACCGGCATATAGCACCCCTTTGGCAATATCAGAACCCAAATTTAAAGACTTGATGGATCTGTGCAACAAAAACGCCATTAAGTCAGTTTATCATAATTTTTTTAAAAATCTTCCACACACAGAAGTTGAAATTGGAAATTCGGATGATGAGTGAACATCAGGAGCAAAATGTTTTGATGATAATATATTTTATGATCCAATGAATAAGTTGATAAGTTTTCATAATGTTTTGTGATTTTTTTGGTGATTAATTTTATTATTTGTGATATTAAAATTAAAATTGAATATTTATAATTTTTTAGTTTTATTAAAAAATAATGAATTCAAGAAAAAAAAATTATTAAATTTTTTATTATTTTAATTGTTAAAATCCCTCCTATTTAAAGTATAATATAGTCGTTTGTTAGTTAGAAAATGGTATGACCTTCCGACAAAGTGTATTATAAATATATCTTATCATACTTGATATCGAAAGTATTCCAACCACTACTATTACAAACATAGTCGTTTAAATTTCCTTCTTAATAAAAAATTGAAAAACCGTTTTTAAAATGTAAACGTAAAGAATATATTTTAATTTAAATCTTTTCATTCATAAAATTACAAAAATAGTTAAAACAAAATAGTTATGTTAAATTTGATAATGAAAAACTTTAAATGGCTCTACTGAAAATTGCTATTTTACGTTTGTCATACTTTAATTTGAACACGACGATATATATATATATATATATATATATATATATATATATATATATATATATATATATATATATATATATATTATTAGGGATTGCATTACCGGTAAACGATTTACCGGTTTATCGGTTTTACCGGCCATTTTCATTACCGGTTTTTTTTTTTAAATTTACCGGTAATCTCGGTAATTTTTTAATTTGCTCAATACAGATTTCCATATCAAATATAATATAATAATTGCTAATATTAAATAAAATTAAGTAGATAATGAAAAAACAAAAATCTGAAAAACAAAACAAAAACATTTTTGGTGCGTTTTGGCTCATTTGTTATTTTCCTTCACTCTTCCAACTTTAATTTATTTTATTTTTCAAATTGTTACCGTGTAACGGGAATTTCTCTATGCAAGTCTCATAAAGAACGATAGACTTAAAAAGAACAATTCAAAAAAATTATTCATGGTGAAATATAGTGTGGTAGACTGGTAGTAAAATTCTTTTAAATATTGTTGCATATAGAAGTTCATAGTAATATGATTAATTAGACTGTGGTAAGTATTTATTCTATTTTATTTATAATTGTATAAAACAATATTTTACATAATTTATACATTTTAAAGCCATGGAGACTGAAAAAACAAAGAAGACTTTATGGGACTATTATGCTCGGAATGGAAAAGATCATGCCAAATGTAATACTTGCAAAAAAAATTAAAAACTGCTGGAGGTTCAACAAGCGGATTGCATGCTCATCTAAGAAGTCAGCATCAAGTAAATCTATTAAAGCGAGGGGAACCAGATGCATCCACATCCACATCAAGGTTAGTTCGTCAAGAACAAGAACATTCAAAAGCAGATTCGTCCCGAAATACCTTGGAACATTATTTTAAAAGGAATGTGGACGATTCGATTTCTGCAATAATTTCCCGAATGGTAGCAAGAGATGGCTTGTCTTTCCAAAAATTTTGCTCCTCGTATGATTTAAGGAATCTTCTTACAGATAAAGGTTATGTGGTGCCAAAATCTGCAAATTCCATAAAAAAACTTGTCATGCAGTATGGTGATAAAATTCCAAGTGAAATTTGTGGAAATATTTCAGAACAGATAAAAAAAGGTTCCCGGTTTAGTCTTACTTTCGATGAGTGGACTTCGTATAAAAATCGAAGATATATGAACATAAATGTTCACATGACTGAAAATAAGTTTTGGAATCTAGGCCTTGCCGTGCGCATGGAACCATGAACGCTAACAAATGTAGAGAAGTGGTTTCATCTAAATTAGATGATTTTGGGCTTAATTTTAATAACATCGTTTCCATAACAACTGATGGTGCGGCGGTTATGAAGAAATTAGGTTCAAGCTTGCAATTGCTATTGCAAACACATCATCAGTTGTGTTTAGCACATGGCATACAGCTTGCAGTTATTAAAGTATTATATAACAAAAATGCAGTAGAACCAGCATCTGATGAAGCGGCGACTGATGAGGAAAGCGGAGAAGAGGAAAATGACGTGAATGAAGGATTTAGCTTAGAATTTGATTCGGTGATTGAAAGTGATGCTCCAAATGAAAATATATTACCAATAATAACAAAAATTCGAAATGTTGTAAAACTATTTCGTCGTTCCCCTACAAAAAATGAAGTTCTTCAAAAGCACGTTTTAAATGAATTTGGAAAAGAAATGTGTTTTATTTTGGATAATAGAACGAGATGGAATAGTCTACTAGATATGCTTGAACGATTTTATCAATTAAAATCATGTGCCAGAAAGAGTCTTATTGATTTAAATATTGATATTTCTTTTTCAGAAAATGAAATCAATTCTATTAATTCGGTAACTTGTACGTTGCTGCCTGTAAAATTAGCTGTAGAAGCTTTAAGTGCAGCTGATTGCACATTATTGAATGCTGATATCACCATAAAATTTATGTTAGATGAATTGTCTACACAGAATAGTAATCTAAGCAAAGAATTAAAAAATGAATTACTTTAACGAATACAAGAACGTCGCACGAGCTATTCCGATGTTATGCAGTTTCTACATAATCCTCTTGAATTTAAGAATATCCATCAAAAAGACAAATATAATTTATTCAAATTCAATAAATCTGAAATAACAAAAATTATAGTGTCGCTTATTGAACGCTTAAATATTATAAATGAAAGTGAATGCGGAAATGAGTCATCTGATGATGTAAGTGAAGTAATTGAACCAACGCCTTTAACAATGAAAGAGAGGTTGCATTTGGCAATCAAAAAGCAAAATGAAGTTTCCAACAAAGTAATAACAAGCGGCTCTACTACTTTATCTAAACTTATAAAAACAGAAATCACTGCCCTTGAACAAGGACAAAGACGTGGCAAATATTTAACGTTGGCGTTCAACCACCTTGCAACAATAAAGCCGTCCATCGTCGAATCAGAGCGAGCTTTTTCAGCTGTGGGTGCAATATGCACTAAAATTAGAACACGGCTAAACGATTCCACGTTGGATACAATTTGCATGTTAAGAGCATACTTCAATGCCCAAAATTTTAATGAATGTTAAAAAAAAATTAGTGTTTCTTTTTGTTTTATTGAATTATTGTATTTTGGTTTGATTATTGAATAAATGTTTGGATTTATTATTGAATTATTACAAATATATTTTCGTGTTTTCTTGGTAAATGAATTAAAATTTTGTGATCATGATCATTATAAATATTGTAAATTATAATATAAAATTATTGTTAGTTTTTACGTACATTTTTTTTCCTCCCGCCATCACTAATATGCTTTACAAGACTTTTTATATTTCAAAACAGGTTTACCGGTAATTTACCGGTAAACCGGTTTTCACTCAAATATTTACCGTTTACCGGTAAAGCCGAAATTCGGTAATTTTGCAATCCCTATATATTATGCAGAGCGTGAGTGAAAATATAAAAATTTGAACGCACTACCAAACGCTAAACGCAAACAACGCGGTAAGTCCATTAACACTAAATTACTTCATCTCCAGTTTCGATTGGAGAGACTCAATAACACCCTTCCAGTACATTCTCCTTAGAAGAGTAATATCACTTTTATGTTGAATCAGATTAGAACCTTATTTGATCCAACTCTTATTGCTTTGGAATCTGAAGTGTCTGATGATCAGCAGGATTCAGATCTTCACAAAAATCTAGAAAAAGCCTGTAGCAGCTCGAATATTCGACTCACCGATATTCGATACTGCCACAACAAAACAATTAGTGAAATTCAAATATACATCAACTTATTTGAAGCGTTAATTTGAGCGTTCACTAACCCCATCACATATCCAATAGCCGAACCACCACTATCCAATAACCGAACCAAGCATGTCGCCATCCAACCAACATCACCACGAACTAACAAAGTTCGGTGATGTAAATCCATTGCACTCAAAATACTAGTGCAATGTTGACCGCCGCCGGCGCATCTGTTCCCGCTCCAAAATACGACATGTATTTTGGACACGAAGGCAACGTCACTTTTTACACAACACATTCGTTCACCAAACATCAAAAAAGCAACAACGCGTTCGCTACAAAATTTATATAAAAATACTTAGTGTGTGTACAAGACGGCTGCCATTTGTCTAAAAAATTAAAAATTACATTTTTGTTTTATAAATTAAAAACGTGGTGGTAAAATAAATAAATACATAAATAAATATTTGAATTACATAAATAAATATATTAAATAAATTAGTTAAAACCTAATAAATAAATATATTAAAAAAACAAATAAGTTATTGTGTATGCGTATTATTTGAGAAGTCCAAACCGGACGGCATATTTAAAATTAGGAGCAACCTCCTAAAAGCCAAAGCGAATGTGAGTTTGAAGCAAACGAATGAAGCTGGCACTGTTAACACCAAAAGCAAAGAAAACTCAATATCATTCAATATGGTGGATGATTCATTTTCTGATTCGGAAATTGACGGAATTACTAATCTAAATCGGAGATGAATTGGAATCAGTGACAAAATTGAACTATGTCTGTTGCCATAAAATAAAATGGGAGAAATTGCGACGAAAGGATATAGTTCAATGCTTAATATGCCAGCGATATGGACACATAGCAAGAAACTGTGCATACCGATATCGATGCGTCAAGTGTAACGGAGACCACAAATGCGAACAAATGCAAAGCTCTGAAAAAAGACAGCGAAGTAAATGAACACGAAAAAACTGCAGCCTTCTGCGTCAATTGTGGGGAACGTGGCCACCCGGCAAATTACAAGGGTTACAAAGTTCTGCAAAATCTCAAAAATAAATTGAGTTTAGCAAAGGAGAGGAAAGAGAAACTAACTCAAGAGAGATGGACGCAGAGAAACTTCGCGATTCAATCAATCAACCGGATCATAAAACCAGGGCTTACGTATGCAGCAACAGTATCAGAAGCACCAGAAGCACAAGGGATAGCTGTGGAACCACCAGCACTAACCACCAAAACGCAAGTGAGTCAATCTTCTTTCGATGTTATTATCAATGAATAAAAATCTCTCTTCAATTTTAATCTTATTGATTATCTATTAGATCAAGTCAATGCCTTTATACCGACATACAAAAATATCCTAGATAACAAAGCCAAGAAATCTGCCCTCAGTAATTTCACTTTTCAATCATGTTGCAATTAAAAAACCTAAAAATAATCACACTAAACTGTCGGTCTATAGTTAACAACGCTAATAGAGCTGAATAAGAAAAAATATTAAAAACTAACAAACCAGGTATCCTACTGGCCCAGGAAACTAGATTAAAAAGCAAGCACAAATTTCACCCACAGGGCTACAACATAATCAGAACAGATAAGGAAGACAATAGAACAGGAACAGGATATAGTAGAGAAATAGATAACCTAACCAGACACTTACGACCAGCCAAAAAATACAAGTATCGAAACAGGAACATTATTGTACGCTGATGACACGCTCGTATTAAGCAAATCGGCCTGCCCTAAATTAACAGCTAGAAAAATAGAACGATTATAATATCAAACCATTAAACAGGCGTTTTAGGTGGATTGGCTCCGTCGGCAGAACGGAAACTAACTCAGTTATTGAGCGGCCAAGATTTGGGGGCAAATTTCTCCTTCCAAATTAAAATAATTTCAAATTGATACAAAATGTGCAGCAGGCTACAAATTAGAAATATGCTCAAATTTCCACTAATTATGTCAATTTTAGATCTTTTTCTATTTATATATTTTTTTTTTTTTGTTATAGCTTGGCGAAATGTCTTGTCGTCTTGACGTTGTCAAAATAATGACATGAATTTCCGAAAAATACAAATATTTAATGTATTTAATGGTAAGTTTAATGTTAATTTTAATTTGTTATTACCTAATTATATTGTGTTTTCATTTTATTCATTAGAAAATATGTACTGTAACGAATCAGGTTGATTAGTTACATTTATATTCTTTAATATCGCTCTGTATTTTGCTTGCCGCATTTTCTATTTTTACGGTATAAGTGACAAAATAATTGTGGCGGAAAATGGCAGTTAGAACGGAAAAAAATAAAAATAAAACAACATAGAATAATGCTGGATTTTTATCGTCAACAATTGAAAAAGATATAATAGATACAAGACATCGATGGAAGATAGTCAAGTTCAGTCTCTGCTTGTGATTATAGTGATTATAATATATAGTCAACAAGAAAAAAAAAATATATTATATATATACATACATAAATATATTTAGTTATATAGTTTTAAATTTATTATTATAATTAGTATAGTTATAATTTTTTTTGTGATATCTCATTATTAATAAGTGAACTAATTATAAAAATTAAAAACAGTGTATTAATAATAAATAATAGTTTATAAATAAATATATTTACACTCGAATATTCAACTCACCGATATTCGATACTGCCACAACAAAAAACAAATTAGTGAAATTCAAATATAAATCAACTTTTTTGAATTGAGAGTTCACACATCCAATAGCCGAACCAATTATCCAATTATTAAGTCGCCTTACCAATTCGACTAATAATCCATTGCACTCAAAATACTAGTGCAATGTCGACCGCCGCCGGCGCATCTATTCCCTCTCCAAAATACGACACGTATTTTGGACACGAAGGCGACGTCACAATACACAAGTCAAAACAACAAAAATAAAATTAGTCGTCCATTGCGATTTAAAATTTACAAAGCGACACAAGTGTTAGTGGTGGTAAAAATTAAAAAAATTAATAAATTGGAAACTGACAAATTATATATACACAAAAAATAATTATAAATAAAATTTATTTAATAAAACAAAATTAAATTACAATTAAATAAATTAATTATATAAATTAATGAAATACTTGGTGTGTATACGTGTTTCATTTTAAGAAGTTCGAATCGTACCGGACAAATATTTTAAAATAGGAACTAAATCCTATACATATTTACTTAATTTTTTTATTATAAAATAAAGTAAAGTTTATATTAAAGTAGTGGGTTTTTTTCCTCTACATTGGTTTTTACCGAATAAAAAGTGAGAAATTGAACAATCGTTCAGTTTTAAGACACCCTCATCAACTGACATACGATACAGTGAGTGCAGTGAAAGAAAGAAAAAAAAGAAAAACTATATATAAAATAAAATAAAATAAAATAAAGTTAATAAAGTTAATTAAATAAATTAAAGTTTGTGCAGAAACAAAAATTGTTAACCAATACAGTATATATTACCGGTATTCACTAGCGGGAGTTGAATACCGTAGGCATTATAATTAAACCCCGCACAACGTTGGACACAGGTTCGTTAACGGTGTGGCGAACCAATCGAAGCAACCACCCGTACATCGAGGGAGGGCACGTAAGTAGAAAAACACTACACCAAAAATAATTGTACAGCAAACTTTTTTTATTTACTCTAAAACTATAATATTATGTTAGCTTATTAAGTCACTCGCTAGGGGTGATGAATAGAAACCAATCGCCGATGAAACGCACAGTAAATGCATGAACCAATGGAGGCCTGAACTAATAAGCCCACCCCATCGCCGTGAGTACTTATCCAGGCTCATGCTGTGCCCAGGTTCTCTATTGGTTTACATATTATTTTTTTGTACATGGACTTTTGGTCCTTTACAGTACTACCATTCCATTAAAAACGGCTAGACAACTTTTTGCGGTCGGTGCAAATAGTTTTAATCCAATTTAAAATATCGTGTATGATAGATGTGATATTTATTATTTAAGATAAGTATTTTGTATTTATTAAAATTTTAGTTGGTTATCTTGATTATATATTTCTAGATTCATGTAATGGATGGACTTCCAGTTGGAAGTAAATATTTCTGGGAAAATTTTGAGACTAAATTATTATATAGTGGTAAATCATATACACAATCGAGTCATTTGTGGCAACATTTTGATATGTTGTGAGGTCGTTTGGTTTTCTGATAGTCTTAATCAGTTGTATGCAACGAAATTATCAACAGTAGTATTTTATGTGATATCTTACTTTGTAAATAACATCAATTTATTTACATTATGTCAAAATTATTATTTACTTTCCTGACAACAACAAATTGAGCAAAAAACCATGTACCAACATACTAGAATAAAAATTTCTTTATAAGTGGCTAACTTCACCCTGTTTGGCAGACAATTTTTTGCAGCAGGCAAAAATGACTCAAAAAAAAGTATTAAGATCACTCTGGTTGAGGAAACTCCCAGAAATTATAAGAAGAGCAATGGCCACACATGCCGACACATTCGATATCGAAGCTCTTGCCAAATCAGCATAGTACAATAGAAGCTTGTAGCAGCTCGAATATTCGACTCACCGATATTCGATACTGCCACAACAAAACAATTAGTGAAATTCAAATATAAATCAACTTATTTGAATTGAGCGTTCACTAACCCCATCTATCTATCCAACCACCACTATCCAATAGCCGAACCACTACTATAAAACATTTATAGTAAAGCATGTCGCCATCCAACCAACATCACCACGAACTAACAAAGTTCGGTGATGCAAATCCATTGCACTCAAAATACTACTGCAATGTTGACCACCGCCGGCGGATCTGTTCCCTCTCCAAAATACGACACGTATTTTGGACACGAAGGCGACGACACAAAACACAAAAACAATATAGTCACAAGAGAAAACAAATAAAAAAAAACAACGCTTTCTTCTTGCAGCCATATTAAAAAAATTACGCTAAAATAATATACAAGTGGTGGTAGTTGAAAATAATAAAATTAAATTAAATTTAAACTCAACAATTTTATAAATATAATTAAATATAAATTATTGTGAAGGAACAAATAATAAAATAATTATAATTAATATTAAGACTACTGTACGCATTTAATTCATTTTTATTGGGAAGTTCAAATCTGGACAAACATGTATAAAACCCCATAAGCTACAGAGCGCAATATACAGGGTGGGCCAAAAGTCGCCATGGGATTTAACAATTTAATAACTTTTTCGTTTATATACTTTTTCTTTTCAGATTATTAAATAACACCTGGAGAACAAACAATGGAGAGATACACAACTGAATAAAGGACCAGAATAATAAAATTGTATTATTTAAATCGACATTAAGCCCGATTAGCTGAACTAGAAACTAAATTTGACGTTTTAAATAATTAAAAAATAATTAAACAGTTTTAAAGGCCATTACTGGCCCCTTACTGAGTCAACAATTCGGCTCCAGCGGTTTCGATCCCGAGCATGGTCTTCATACTGTCTAAGACAATCTGAAGAGGCCAAGTCGTTCTCTACACCGTGGAGCCATCGTCGCCTGCAACGACCTCTGCGCCTACCATATGGTGGCTCTCCTTTCAGAGATCGCTGCACAATTCGTTCAGGATCAGCACGCAGAACGTGCCCAGAAAATTTGACGTTTTATTAAGCGGTTATCATAACAGCCAATCTCGAGATAGGTTGCAATCTCGATCAAGGTCGCAATCTCGATCACAGTCGCGTTCTCGTAAGCGTTTACGATCTCCGTCAAATAATCGGAAACACGGAAATATCATAAATTTGGTACACGAGCGCATAAGTGCATAAAGCCCTGTAATTTTACAGGCACACTGACCGCCATTAAATCAAAAAAAAACTCGCATACTTTCGGGTAGATTAATCGAATCACAACATTCTGAACACGAGCAGATTATTCCTTTACGATAGTAGGCATAATCTGAATTTTTTAATAGATACTGGAGCGGCGCGAAATTTTTAGTGATAGTGAAAGTGAAGACATAAAAAAAATACGGATGAAAAACCATTTAAAGATATGGAGCGTACACTCAGACTTCTACAAATACCAGACGCAATAAATGACATCCCTCCATATAGTGGTAGTAGAACAGAAGTAAGTAAATTTTTCACCCAAGTAGAAAATATATTAAATATTCTTAAAACAGTATTTACCGATCTATCATACCAAATACTGCCCAGAGCAATAAAAAACCAAATCGTTAAAGTTCTCGAAATGTATAACAATACCAACGAATGGGAAAGTTTTAAAACAAGCCTTATAAGTCACTTTTTTGCTGACAAACGAGACGAAAATAGTCTTACACGCAATAACACGGGGAAGGAGGAGGATTTACACGCAATAACACGGGGAAGGAGGAGGAGGAACGAGGAAGGAGGAACGATAGCAATTATACTGTTTGAAAGAACAAAATATAGTATATATGAAAAATAAAAGTTCTTCTACACCAATACCTTCGAGATTACCTTGAAGTTTTCCTTGAAGATTACCTTGGTTAATCACCAAACCAATGACAGTGTTCCTCAGAAAAGACTCATCATCAACCTCGATGAAAATTACATCAAGTGTTTCGAATAATGTAAAAAATTATTATGCGAAAGTTCAATATTACAATAGACGCAAACAATGGCGCCATGTGCTATACTATCACAAGGAGTAATTGGACAGGACTTGCCAATCTACGCGTAGCGCCTCCAAAACACCGACAAAAACAAAAGAGAATTATTCTACGAACAAGAAGGAATTGTTAGCCATAGCATGGGGCAACAAAATATTTTAGACCGTACCTTTTCGGGAATAAATTCACCATAATTATAGACCACAAGCCACGCACATGGCTTTTTTCGTTGGAAGAGCCTAACTCCAAATTGGTTAGATGGCGTTTGAAACTAGAGGAGTTTGATTACAACATCGTATACAAAAAGGGAATTCAAAATGCTAATGCTGATGCTCTTTCAAGGATGAAATCAATTTCAATCTACAAGGATTTTTGTAGATTGATATTAACTTCGATTATCTCCACCCTGGCAAGGGAGCGAAAAAATGGAAAAATTTTGTAGTAAAAATAATTCCGATTTTAAAAGACACCATCAAGGATAAATTGTGTCTTGGCAGTATTTGGATTCTATTACTCAACCTAATAAGGTATTTTCTTATATTCAATTTTAATGATTGTTTAACAATTTTGTTTTTAGATTCCAGCGATTTACCAGGCAGCACTACTAAAACAAAACGTCAGGCAAGCAATACTAAAACAAAAAAAATATGGAAGTTCAACATTGCCAATAGCCAGGATTCCTTTGTAGAAAACGCCACGTTATACGCCAATATAACACAAATCATTCAAAAGCGACATGAAAAATATCCAGAGCATAGTATAAGCCATTAACCGTTGATTTTTATTATACAAGAGCAGGAAAAGTGATATTTTTACACAAATTCCGATGAAATAATCTATAAACTTGTTTTAAAATTCACTACGTATTTGATTTAAAATATCAAATTCAATCAAAAAACGTTTGAGAGATTCAAAATTATTCAAAATTATCTTTCTGAAATAGAAGGATATAACAAGACGTCAACCTTATCAACATTATTGACCAAATTACATTAAATATTATAAAATTGAAGTTTTTGAATTAGGTATGTTCCATATTTATCATAGATAAATTTTAAATGTTTACATGTTTCAAGTTTTCCGAGTTAGTTATGTTAGTTCATTTAAAATACGTTCATAAACTTGGATCAGTTGATGTGTGGACAATACGAATGTGGACAATATGAATGTCCACAATCATTTTCAAGTAAAAGAACGTTTATTTTTCACTTACAAAATTCTGATTCTCCATCAATTGAAATTGTTACCCCAGTTAGAAATGTTAGAGGATTTTCAGAAAACATGAAAAAGAAAACTAAGATTCATATAAAAATGCACTTATCTTTGTTTCGCAATTAAATAGTTACAGCCATTTAACTAACAAACAAATAGAAGAAATTGTAAAAGAGTTTGTTGATAATATTTCGCAAACTTTTATGTTAATTAAAGGTGCTGTAATTAATCAAGTTAGTTCGGAACAAAAGGAATACATTAGCAACATTTTCGATGTTCGTACAGATTCTTTTAAAAATATTAAACCAGATTATAAATTAAAAAAAGTGTAGCGGCCCTTATTTATTTAATTACATAATCCGAGAACATAAATAACCAAAATCATACCATATGAAATTGACCAGTGAGAATAGATTCCATTACAACGAAACTTCAGTAGTACTAGAATAAGTCATAAAAATCATAAATGTATTTTACTTTTTTCATATTTTTATTTAGTCATAAAATAACTATTGATATACGATCATTTTTTATAAAATTCAAATAAAACAAAATTATAAATTCTATAAAATAAAATAATAATTTATAATAAAGTGTTCGTGTTAATTTAATTAAAAATAAAACACTTCAAATGGTGACCCCGACATAGAATGTGCACACAAGTTTATTAACGAAAACGATTAACTCGTTTATTATTTTTTATAAAATTTAAATAAAACAAAATTATAAATTCTATAAAATAAAATAATAATTTATAATCAAGTGTTAGTGTTAATTTAATTTTAAAAAAAAACACTTCAAGTGGTGATCCCAACATAGAATGACCACACAAATTTATCAACTATGTAGTAGTTCAAAATAAAATTAAAACAACAGAAACGTTAAATTAAACGTGGTACATCGTACATACAAAAGTGCATTTCTCTATGAATGAAACTATTAGCTATGTTCACAAGAAAAGTATGTACCTAATAGTGTTCGCTACAAAAATAACAATTTAATCATACGAGATTGCAAGTGAATTATACAACAAAAAACAAGGTGTTCTAACTGGTACAGTAAAATTTGGGTAATCCATCAATTATATAAACATCGCAAGTATTTTAGTTAACACTTTAAAGCTAGCTTTAAAAAATTAAACAAATTATATAGTGAAAATTATAATTGGTGACCCCAACGCTGGATTGTACGCGAGTTACGTGTGAACACCAACAAATATGCGGCGATCGCGTATCAACTTGCGCTAATCTCTAAACATTTTTTTCTCTGTATACTTTGGTTGGTGTGGGATTTAAGTGCTAAGGTTGGATTTAAGTAGATATCTTGATGGAAATCTACTTTACATCTATTTGCATGTTTAATTGAAACAATGGCGGAATTTAATTTGTCAATTACTAGGAACACATATTTATTGAAAATAATAACAATAATTAATAACTCTTCGATACGTATATCAACTTACACGAACCAATATTACAACAACAATTTATTTTTCTCTGTTTTGGTATGTCTCAGACAATATTAATTTATGCGAACTTTACTACAACAACAATTTTTTCTCTGTGCACTTTAGATTCTTCTTTGGTATGGTTTTGGATTTAAGTGCTATTGGTGTTTGGATTTAACTTGTGTTTTGGAGTTAAGTGGTTATCTACTACAGATATGTGCACCTGAAATATCATCTATAGCTTTACTAGTTTATTTCACTGATCTTTATTATGAATATAGAAAATATAGCTTTCCTCTCTTAAAGTTACGACCCAAGCATTATTATATCTTTCATGACCTAGAGTTAAAAAAAAAATTTGGACTGCGGACATGTTAACTCACCGTTGCAATGCAAAATTTGGCAAATGTAGATATACGTACCCATGCGGTCGTATTGTATTTATGATGCAGTCAATCCACCACAATAACAATAACCAAAATACAAACGGACAAATAAAATAATTAAAACCGGGAATATTGAATGCAATTCGGCGCGAAATTATCTGGTTGATGAACGGGGATGGTACGATAATTTTGAATCGTTCGTGGTGGCGTGTTCACGAAAATGTACGATTGGATAAAGATTATTTGAGAAACAAAAAAATTTTTTTCAGACACTTAAGTTTTGGGAGTATGACAGACAGTATAGCTATTAAATTTAAGCATTTAATTAATAATCATTAGTCTGTAAATTTTTTATTTATTTTTGGTCCGAAGTTATATTTATATTGGTATTGAGTATTATGTACATATAAATTAATTGGCAACCGCATAATGTACCTTGCGGAGAAACGATCGAGCGCAGTTTATTCAAAAAGGAATCTAAAACACTTGATACAGCCTTAACAAAGTTTTTAAAGGATAAGCTTCCCTGTGCAAACGAAATATTTAAACGACCGCAAAAATATTCCAATTGTTCAGGAGATTAAAAAAGAATGGCCCTTCTTTTTCGAAAAACTTACATCTTCCAGGATTTTGAGAAACTAAAGAACATTGACATTTCTAGTGTCGAACAAAAATTTAATCTACAAAAAAATTTAATTTTGCGCTTTTTGAATTCAACAACTAACAAGAATATTCGGGAATTTAGAAAAGGGAAAATGGAATATACTAGTATGGATTTCATCACCTGTTTGGACAACATCAAAGAAGCCTGCATAATGAGACTATTAAGTATGTATACAAATATTACGTAAATTTTATAATTTGAATAATAACTTTAAACTATTTACAGATAGCTCAATTCGAGATGATGAAACAACGTGCTATATGTAGACATGTAGAGAATGTACTGCTTGAAAGTTTTAAAAATGAAACTTTTCCAAATCTCTTGGGTATAATTAATTCATTTTATTATAATTTTAATATGCTTTATCCAAAAACCTATTTCGTAGACGATGGTATTTGGTAAGTTATTCTTATTACCTACAACACTACGCTTGTAATGTCAGAGGAACCAGAAAGCACATGAATAATTTTTCAAAAATTAATAATTAATTATTATTAGTATTAAAATAACAAAGCTTAGAGAATTAGTATTAGTAATTAAGATTGCTAATTAAATTAAAACCAAGCATATATAGAATAAGTATTATTGTTTGAAGACAGTAAATATTATTCCCGACAAACATATTGATACCGACAACTACATTTCGGGCTCAAAATTACCGACGCACGGTTATAATTATAAAAACAACAACTCAAAATTACCGACCATCGGTTTCAATTACAAAAACAACAACTAAAAGCGAATATGTTGAAAGAAAAACAAAAAAATATTATTTTAATTTTTTTGTTTTCATAATATGGAGCTATTGAGAGTGAGTGAGGACAAAATCTTTTATCATTTTTTTTCATGCTGTCCCTTTTTTTAATGAGAATATTTGATTTTTTACGAACGTTTGTAAAACGGTCTGGTTTACCAGATATATCCTTTATAATTACCGAAAAAAATACCATAAACTATAAAACATAAAATTATTGGATTTACAAAGCAGTGCTGGCAAATAGATCTTATATATTAGTTGACACAATATTGATCATTAATCGTTGATCAAAATTAAATAACCGTGCAAAAATGTCCGTAAAATTGGTTTGAACTAGTAAACTACCGAACAATGCCCGTAATCTTACACTAAAATACAAAACAGAACCAACTTTTAGAATTATTGACCAAATCCTCTAAGTTTATAGAACAAAAAGTGCAAAAATGTTTTAAAAATTGGTTTGAACTAATAAATTACCAAAGAAAGCCCGTAAATTTACCGAAAAATACAAATTTTACATTATCTGTAACTTAACAATAAAACTGGGACAAATTTTAAAATTATTGACCAAATCCCTCTTAGTTTACAGAACAATAAATGCAAACACGTCTTAAAGATGTCTAAGAAATGTCGTTTCTTGGTTTGAACTAAATTACCGAGCAAATCCCGTAAATTTACCGAAGGCAACAAATTTAACCTTATTTTACACTAAAATTTTAAACTAAGTGAGTCACTACAACATTGCATTAACTTATTTCCACATAGTGGAAATCAATGCACAAATATTTTGTATTCGATAATTTCTATATACAATTTATTTATATAGAGATAAATTTTACTCTCTCGAATACGTATGCGCAAAATATTTAACGTACAAAAATTTACTTTTATTCTATCGTATGATATTATGTAACCAGTGCTGTCACTTTACTACAATTGTAGTAGATCTACTACATTTTTATGATTTGTAGCAGCTCGAATATTCGACTCACCGATATTCGATTCTGCCACAAACAAAACAATTAGTGAAATTCAAATATAATCCAACTTATTTGAATTAAGCGTTCACTAACCCCATCACATATCAATCTATCCAACCAACACTATCCAATAACCGAACCATTACTATAAAACATTTATAGTAAAACCATCGCCATCCAACCAACATCACCACGAACTAACAATGTTCGGTGATGCAATAAATACCCACTGCACCACATAAGTGCAATGTTCACCGTCGCCGGCGCATGTGTTGTAAAAACACAAAACGAAGACGAAGGCGACGTCACAAAACAAAAACAACACAATACAATATTATCGTCCATTGCGATTTTTACCTTAACAAGTTCAAGTGCGTTATTTCATGGTGGTGAAAATTATAATAAAATTAATTACAAATAAATTATAATAAAATTAATTACAAATAAATTATAATAAAATTAATTACAAATAAATTTAATTAATAAACACAAAATTAAATAATTATATATTAAACCAATAAATAAATAATATTAAATCAATAAATAAATAATAAATAAATAAAATTAAAAACACAAGTCATAATCAAGTGTATTTATTTATTGGTGGTCCGAATCGGACATACATAAAATTAGTAGCATTCCTACTAAATTGGTGACCACGACGGCGGTTTTTACCGCTTTGTGAATAAAACACGCATAACATAAAATAAAAACCAACCACGCAACCGCGTGGGAAGAATACAAAAAAAACGTGGTGTAAGGGACGACCCATCCACGCAACGCGGGACACGGTGAAGCGATCCACCCTCACCGCAACGACGGGACAATTAAACGGTGAAGCGATCCACCCTCACCGCAACGACGGGACAATTAAACGGTGAAGCGATCCACCCTCACCGCAACGACGGGACAATTTACAACGGTGAAGCGATCCACCCTCACCGCAACACAACCGCAGGAACAACGGCAGCAGAAACAACAACAGCATAAAAAGCAAGTTTTTTTTTTTATTAGATAATATTTTTTTTTTGCTCTTGCAATTTTGGAATTATAACTTTACATTTTTTTTCTCAAAACAATTAAAATTTTCAAATAAAACAATTTAACGTAGAATCATTTTTTTTGTTCCAAAATTTAACGTAACATCATTTTTTTTCTCTTTTCAAAAACATTAACGTAGAATCACTTTTAATTAAAATTTTTAACGTAGAATCATTATTACTGTACAATTTTATATATATTTTTTCACCACCACGTGCACACCCATCCATAGTCTCACACCCTGGTCGTTTTCTCGCTGCAATAATTCACCTCGCATGAATTAAATTATTTTTTTTTACATCTATTTTTTTAAATTTCAACGAGCCCCCCCAATATAAGGTAGGACGCAAGGGACTCCATATTCGGGGGTATCTCGCATCGGGCGTTAAAAAGAAGGAGCATCCCGGCCTTCAAACCATTCATTACACGGTAACCATTCCGCTTTAAAATATTGTATTGTTGTATTTTAATTTGTTTTATTGGTTTGTGCAAAAATGTCGGACGATGAACAAGATCAACCACAAAAAATGGACACCACGCCTCAAGGCGCTAGTCCACAAATAGAGATCGCGGCATCACATCAACGAATCGCAATACAACCTTTCTGGCCACAAAGAGCAAACACATGGTTTCAGCTCGCCGAAATACAATTCGGACTGCAAGGTATAACAGCTGATAAAACAAAGTACCTGCAAACATTATCAGCCTTGCAACCAGAAACGTGCGATGTGATCTCGGATCTCCTCCTCAATCCGCCGACAACCAACCAATACAACACATTAAAGCAAACGCTGCTAGAACGACTAGCACCATCGGGCGAACGTCAGTTGGAACAATTGCTTTCAGGCCAGCAATTAGGCGACCAAAAACCATCTGACGCTTTACGGCACATACACACACTAGCTAACAACAGTTTTAATGAAAATATCATTAAATCTTTGTGGATACGTAAAATGCCGGAGTTGATTCGCATAGCGCTGGTAGCACAGCCCGAATCCTCCACCACACAAACGTTAGCCAAGATAGCCGACAAGATGTATGATGTCATAAACATCACATCACAAAGCGTCAGTCAAGTCAATGCACCATACCGGCAATCAAGAGAACGCAGTGGAGACAGAACTCCCCGTTCAGCAACAGCACCAAACACACTCGAACAAAGACTGTCGAGAATCGAGTCCAGACTCGACGGGTTACTCAGAGGTCGAAGCCGTTCGCGTGGACGACGAGCTCCCTCACGCAACCGAACCCGCAGTCCCAGCAACAACACTTACCAACATGGTAAATGCTGGTTCCACACAAAGTTTGGTAGAGCCGCCAGAAAATGCACGCCACCGTGCAATTTCACCACGTCGCAACCATCGACGTACGCGGCCGCCGTAAAGATGGACATTGACAACCAAAAAAACTGCTAGAGTCACGGGTTGAGAGCAACATGCCTCCCCTGACCACAAACACACCCTATACGTCACGTTTGTTTGTGTACGATAGACACAACAAACTCACCTACTTAGTCGACACTGGCGCTGACCTTTCGGTTATTCCAGCTATGAATTTCAAAATGAATTATACAATAGCTAATCGAAATTCAAATCTAGTCTTATCGGCTGCCAATGGTTCAATCATCCACACGTACGGCACAAAATTGCTTAACGTGGATATCGGACTCAAACGAACCTTCACGCACGCTTTCATACTAGCTGCAGTGAATCGTCCGATCATTGGCGCCGATTTTCTAAGCAAATTCGGACTTCTTGTCGATGTCAAACACAAACGGCTGATTGACCCAGCTACAAAGCTGTCAATAAACGCCACAATGGTTCGTGTTAACACACCAACACCGATCCATTTTAACATCGACAACGGCTACGGCACTCTGCTCAAAAAGTACCCACTACTTACAGCAGAACCGAACTACAAAATGCCAGTCCGACACAACGTGGTTCATCACATCGTCACGGAAGGCCATCTGCCCGTGTCGAGACCACGCAGACTAGATCAGGTGCGTCACAAAGCTGCACAAGCAGAATTTCAACACATGGTGGAATTAGGAATTTGTCGAACATCGACATCTTCCGTTTCTTGCCCACTACACATGGTCAAGAAGAAAGATCAAGACTGGAGGCCATGTGGGGACTATCGGCGTTTAAACACGGTTACGATACCGGATCGCTACCCGATACCCCACATTCAAAACTTCACCATGCACTTGCATGGCTGCAAAGTTTTCTCCAAACTTGATCTCATCAGAGGTTATCACCACATTCCCGTGGCACCTGAAGACGTTTTCAAAACGGCAATCACCACACCATTTGGCCTCTTCGAATACACCCGAATGCCATTTGGATTACGCAATGCCGCACAAACGTTTCAGCGCTTCATGAACGAAGTCGTTCGAGATCTCGACTTCGTTTTCGTCTACATAGACGACATTCTTGTGGCATCTCAAAATGAGGAACAACACAAACTCCATCTGGAAACACTTTTCCAACGACTTGTCGAGTTTGATGTTCACATCAAGAGCTCAAAATGCGTCTTCGGCGCATCCACTCTTGATTTCCTCAGCCACAAGATCACCGCTAATGGCATCCTTCCTTCACAAGAACGAATCAATGCCATTAAAGAATTCCCAGCTCCAACATCAATCAAGAGTATTCAGCGATTCATCGGCATGGTCAACTACTACCACCGATTCATACCAAAGCTCGCTGAAATACTCAACCCAATTCACAGCCACCTGGCAGTACTACTACGTAAGCCCAAAACCGCCAAGAACTTCTCTTGGCCTGACGAATGTCAACACGCATTCACGTCACTCAAGGCTGAATTGGCACGCACAACACTCTTGTCACATCCACTGAGCGACTCAAAGCTCAGCATTACTACTGATGCATCAAACACTGCTGTCGGAGCAGTCATGCAACAGTACAACGACAAGTGTTGGGAGCCCCTGGGATTCTTCTCAAAGAAGCTCTCGGATGCCGAAAAGAAATATTCTGCATTCGATCGGGAATTACTCGCAATATATCTAGCAATCAAACACTTCAGATATTTTGTCGAGGGTCGGGACTTCACAATCTACACCGACCACAAACCTCTCACTCGAGCAATTCAGTCTAAAACTGAACGCAATCCAAGGCAAGCACGCCACTTGGATTATATTAGTCAATTTACCACGGACATCCAGCATGTTCAAGGTACCGAAAACGTTGTCGTGGATACACTTTCGCGCACAACAGCAAACGAAACGGCCACAGTCGAGACTCACTTCGACTGCAACAAGATCGCACAAGCGCAAAAAGCAGACTTGGAACTTCAGAATTTACTTTCTGGTTCTGCTTGTCACGCCAGTTCATCACTGAAACTGGAGCTTTTCACACTACCTGGCCTCGAAATCTACTGCGAAACATCTACGGGTGCAAATCGCCCGTACATCGCAGAGCAACTACGTCGAACCATCTTCGACACACTACACGGTATCTCACATCCTGGTGTCCGCGCAACTCGTAAATTGATTACTGCTCGATACTTTTGGCCAAGCATTAACAAAGACGTGACCCATTGGGCACAAGCATGCTTATCTTGCCAAAAATCGAAAGTCCAACGACACACAAAATCGCCTCTTGGACAATTCGCAATTCCACCTGGTCGATTCGAGCACATTCATTTGGATGTCGTAGGACCACTTCCTCCATCCAATGGATACTCATACTTACTCACCTGTGTCGATCGTTTCACTCGATGGCCAGAAGCGTACTGCATGAGCGACATGTCTGCAGCAACCATTGCCACCACATTTGTTCAAAACTACGTATCACGATTTGGCGTTCCACTTGACATCACAACTGATCAAGGAACCCAATTCGAGTCGAAGCTCTTCTCGGAGTTAACGAAACTCCTCGGCTCGCATCGTATACGTACAACGGCTTACCACCCACAAGCCAATGGCATGGTCGAACGCTTCCACCGCCAGCTCAAAGCTGCTCTCAAGGCCCGAGGCAACACAATTCACTGGAGCTCCGAAGTACCAATCGTTCTACTTGGTATTCGAGCAACGGTTAAAGAAGATTTGAAGTGCTCACCAGCTGAAATGGTTTACGGTCAAACCATCAAGCTACCCGGTGAGTTCTTCGTCGAACATCCTCTACCGTCTCCATCCACAACCGACACAGTCATCGACCAACTCCGCACCACCATGCAAAATATTATCCCCACGGCAACAAGACCAACGAACGAAAACAACATATTCGTTCCAAAATCGCTCAACAATTGCGATTACGTCTTTGTCCGGGTTGATAAGGTTCGAACTGGATTACAATCTCCATACGATGGGCCATACAGAGTTATACGCCGCTTACGCAAGCAATACATTGTCTCAATCAAAGACAAACACCACTCAATCTCCATCGACAGATTGAAACCGGCGTACGGTATTCTCAACACAGCTGATCAAATATCAGCCAGCAAACGATATAAAACCGTCCGGTTCACCGTATAACGTCTCAAAACCAACGGTTTCTCATCTGGAGAGGGGGTACTGTAGCAGCTCGAATATTCGACTCACCGATATTCGATTCTGCCACAAACAAAACAATTAGTGAAATTCAAATATAATCCAACTTATTTGAATTAAGCGTTCACTAACCCCATCACATATCAATCTATCCAACCAACACTATCCAATAACCGAACCATTACTATAAAACATTTATAGTAAAACCATCGCCATCCAACCAACATCACCACGAACTAACAATGTTCGGTGATGCAATAAATACCCACTGCACCACATAAGTGCAATGTTCACCGTCGCCGGCGCATGTGTTGTAAAAACACAAAACGAAGACGAAGGCGACGTCACAAAACAAAAACAACACAATACAATATTATCGTCCATTGCGATTTTTACCTTAACAAGTTCAAGTGCGTTATTTCATGGTGGTGAAAATTATAATAAAATTAATTACAAATAAATTATAATAAAATTAATTACAAATAAATTATAATAAAATTAATTACAAATAAATTTAATTAATAAACACAAAATTAAATAATTATATATTAAACCAATAAATAAATAATATTAAATCAATAAATAAATAATAAATAAATAAAATTAAAAACACAAGTCATAATCAAGTGTATTTATTTATTGGTGGTCCGAATCGGACATACATAAAATTAGTAGCATTCCTACTAAAGATTTTACAAATTCAGTGGCCACTAACCAAAATCTACTCCACTTTTTTAATCTACACTTTTTTTTTCTTTTATTCACTAATCCGTTATATACTAAAAAAACACACCTATTTTAAAACAGAATTGCATCGCAATCGTAATTAACTTCACACTTCGTTTCGACTTCTGCTTGTACACTGAACTATCATTCATTATACACCCTCTAAACAAAAAATACGATTCGCAAAAATCGATACATTTTCGATTCTTACACGATGCGAGTTTTTTACTTGTCACACATACTATAGCACATTATTTATTTTAGAGAAAGATAAGATGAAAAAGGGCATAAATAACAATTTACGCTTCATTCCATGTTAAACATTTTATGCCAAAACGCCATTTTTTTTTATCGAATTTTTAATATTCTAAATATAACTAATAAACTTTGGTTAATAAGTTTCATTTTCTTGTGTTTTAACTGTATAAAAAACTTATCATCTTTGTGTACAAATAAGAAATATAATAAGAAGTATAAAATATTAATTTAAAAGTGTGTTTATTTTTCTAACGTTAGTTTAATACAGTGTACATATTTTGTAAATATTAATTTATATTATTAGTGTATATTAATTCATAAGTGTATAATTCTAAATTATCTAACACATACATTTTTAATATTTATTGAATAAAAGTCATCTGCAAGTAAGTTTATAACAACATTTTTAACATGAGTAAACGAATATATTATGAAGTTGAAAGAGAAATTAAAAGGATATGTTCTTCACCCGAAGCACAACATTATAATGACCAATTAAATTCATATGAGCCTGTTCACTCTGAATCTCATACTATATCTCATGTTTCTGTTCACTCTGAATCTCATGCTATATCAGAAGAGCTAAATGAACGTTCTTCTGTAATATATGATATATACCCCGAATCGGATGTTACTAACCTTAAGGACACAAGCAATTTGTCAAGAGACATTGCTAAATGGTTCGTGGAATTCAACATCTCTATTCAATGTGGAAATGCATTACTTGCATTACTAAGAAAAAATAATTTAAAATTACCTAAAGATATCCGCACTTTAACAAAAACATCAGAAATTTCTGGTAAAATAACTGAAATAGAAAATGGAACTTATACACACGTAGGATTACAACATCAAATCGAGAACTTCCTGAAATCCGTCGATTATGCCAAAAATGAAGTGCATGTTGATATAGGAATCGATGGTGTTCCTATAGCTAAAAGCTCGAATAGTCAGTTATGGCCAATTCTGGGAAATATTCCATCATATAAACACGTTTTTATCATTGGAGTTTTCCATGGACATAAGAAAATAGCTAGTACAAACGAATTTCTCAAACAATTTATAAATGAGGCTAAATACTTAATTAACCATGGTATTACATACAAGGACAAACATCTTCAATTCTCTATAAGAGCTTTTATTTGTGATGCTCCAGCCCGTGCTTTCGTCTTAGGTACCTTAATGTTCTAAACTTAGACCCGTATTACGATTCTCACCTCACCTAAAATTAATTTGCAATTGTGACTAGATTTGTATAGTTACTCGGTGAGGTGAGAACCATAATAGGGATATTAATATTAATCTGCTAATTTTGTTTTGAACATTTTTAATAGCGGTTAAATCACATTCGGGATACTACAGTTGCACAAAATGCAAAATAAAGGGAATATACAGAGATCATAAAGTGTGTTTTCCAAGTGTAGCTAATGATCTTAGAACAGACGAGGAGTTCAAATTAAAAATACATAAAGAACACCACACAGAAACCAACTTGTTGTTAGATACTTTAAATATAGGATGTGTTTCGACGTTTCCCATTGATTACATGCATTGTGCATTATTGGGTGTAACCCGTCAAGTGATTAATTTATTAATTAAAATTAAAAGAAAGGAATTCTCTCTAAAGAAAAATGCTATAGATGCCATCAATCATGAGTTGACTAAAATACGCCCAAGTATACCATCAGAGTTTGTTCGAAAACCAAGAACATTCCAAGATATAGAACACTGGAAAGCGGTCGAATTTAGGACATTTTTATTATATACAGGCTTGGTGGCATTTAAAAATATGTTGGCTCCAAAATATTACAATCATTTTTTATTACTGGTTTGTGGTATTCGGATATTGTGTCACCCCAAAAATTTCAGAAAGAATAACGAATGTGCACGCGATCTGTTAACGGAATATGTACAAAATTTTTCTCCTCTTTATGGAGAGGAAAATGTATCATACAATGTACATACATAGTTTGATCCATTTATCCGAAGATGTACAAAAATTCGGGACCCTTGATAATTACAGTGCATTTCGGTTTGAAAATCATCTACAACAAATAAAAAAAATGGTTAAAAAAGGATCGTATCCTATTCAACAAATTTTGAATAAATTAAAGCAAGTAGAAGAATTCAGGATGGCTCCTGAAGAAAACTCATATACAACTTTCACACTCGGTTCAACATTTCCTAATAATTATTGTTTAGTTAAAAACCATATATTAAAGATCACAAATATCCAAAATGATCTAATCCAGGGTCACTTTGTACAAAACCTTTTAAATTTCTTCGAATATCCAATAGAATCGAAAAACATTGGCATATATTGTACAAATTCTAAAACAGAAGAAATTTCTAATATTTTACATTCATTTACTCTTAATGAAATTAATAATAAAATATTAAAAATTACAACCACAAACACCGTTTATATCACTATTCAACATATGGATTAAACTTTTAATTCCAGAAATGTCCACAGAAAATAATAATTATTTCAACAGCGAAATGTTTGAGTCAGATGATGAGGCTAACTATGGAAATTTTTTACGCATCGATTCTAAAATAAACCCATCTACAAGTACTCAGCTACCAACATCCCAAAAAAAGATTGCTTTCGACTCATATGACCAGGAAAATCGTACACCAATTGCATTACAAGTAAATACACCGAGCACGTCAACACCACCAACAATATCGGATGTAATGAAAACAATGTCAGAGGTAATAAAAACTCAACGAGAACGTGGCACCATTATCCGAGTTTTATTAAGGGAGGTGAAGCTGCTTCGGCGAGACTTAAAAGAAGACAGGCAAAATTCAGCTAAAGAACCAGTACAATCATCACTATCAATAATGCTTAACATCCCCGCAGTATCAGCAGATGAATTTAAAAAATTGGAAGACGACATCAAAGTCGATCCTGAAAAACAAAAAATATTGGTAAGAAGACACAATGTTTCATATTAATTGGTATATATATAATTTATCTTTATTCCTTTCCTTTACAGATAAATCTCTTCGACAAAATGATGGATCAAAACATGGATAAATTCATCAAAGGATGTCTTAAACTTATAATAACTATACGCGCGGCAACATCGTTTACTTGGTATGGTCGCCACGGAAACTCACCTGTAGAAGGCTATAAACTAATATCGTTAATTATAGGTAAATTTTGTTTATTATCGTTAAACATTCTTTGATAACTTTATGCAATTATATAATTAAATTTTGTTTCACATTTATACTTAGATTGCGCTGGGAAAAAATTTCCAACATCTAAAATTGCGGAAAGGGTGAGCATCATAAAAAAATGGTATCAATATGCCAAAAATGTTCATAAAAAAAATCTAGACTTAGAAGCTAAAACTCAATATTAGCTGTTAAATTAGAATATAAGTAGATATTTTATTTAAACCTGAATTATTTTGTTTTCAACTAATATTTATTTGACTGTAGATACTAAGGCAACTATATTAGATCAAAGCAGGCAACTTTTTAGTTTTTGGTGTTAGATCAAATTTTTTAATTTACAAATAATTTGTTTTGTTTCATATTGATGAAATTAAAATCAATAAATAAATGTGATAATTATTGAATTTATACTTTTGAAAAATAATATAGAAGTAATTTGACTTGTTTCATGTTGCTAACGAAAATTAAATAAATAAATAAATGTGATAATGAATAATGAATTTATAAAAGACTGACTTTTGAAAAATATTTAGTACTACAGTAATTGTACACCTTTGGTGATGTGATATAATAATTTCTTATATTTTAATCATTTTACATATATATAAAATAGTATAAAGTTTAAATTACAAAAAAAAAATAAATATATAGTATAAAGTTTAAATTACTGAACTGAATTTAAAAACCGATAATGATACTAATATTAATGAAATAACTTCACTTATTTATGGTTTTTTTTTTCAAAATATCATATAAATAACATTGTATGATAAAAATAATAGAAAATATATTTATTAATAAATCCAAACAAATCTGTTTTAATGAAATTGCATTTGAGTACAAAAAATTAGTTCCATATAGCGTACTAAATACACTGCCAGCGAAACCTAAAAATTGATACATAGGTGTATCGAAAAATCGTTAATATTTTCGACTCAACAAACGCGGTACGTAAATATATCGCACTAAAACCGCGGTAAACGTAACCGATAATGTGATACGTAATTATACTGAAAAGTCTGTAATGTTTTCAGTTGGAGAAACACGGTGCGAAAGTATATCACAAAATAAGTAGTATTTTCGATACACACTAATACATAGAGGACATATCGCAAAAAGTCTAATTATCATAGTACAGTAGACTCATAAATATATCGCTTTTACATCGCCAAATTGATTCGAAAACGATGTTTTGTATGAAGGTGTTTCATCATTTTCGTATCGTTTCTGAGTCGCAATGTTTAGAGGGAACCCTCTAAGAAAAATTGACGGTTCGCTTTTTGCGAACCGAAAGCGATCAGTTTACGTACATCAATTTCACTAACACATATAAATATTATTTCATGTAAAAAGGGGCGATATGAAAGTGAACCCAAAACGAACTGAATTCATCTCAACATTTTCGTTTGATTTTAGAGAACCGCTTTCTGTTCATTTTTGGCGAACTCATTGTGTTTCCAAAAACAATCATTCGGGGATATACCGGTTATAGTCATATATGTCAAAACGTGTTAAAATATCAATTGGTTAGTGATTTATATATATATATATATATATATATATATATATATATATATATATATATATATATATATATATATATATATATATATATATATATATATAATATTCAAGTATAAATAACTAAATAAATGTTATATAATCGAAATACACGTGTAGTTGTAAATATATATTAAAAATAAAATGGCCAGAAAAGGATATTACGAAGTACACCGCGAGCTTCAGAGTGTTATTTATGATAACGAAATAGAATATCAAATTTATAATATTAATAACGAACGAGATAAAGATACGAGTATGGAAGTTGAAGACACACATTCAGAATTTAGTGAATTTGATGAGCATCAAGAAAATTCTGATATTTCGGATATGAGTGAAAAAGTCGAAATTATAAAAAATTCTAACATTTCTGCTGATATTGCAGAATGGTATGTAGAATTTAAAATAACAGAAGCAGCGGGAAACGGTCTGTTAAAATTATTAAAAAAATATCATCCCCATCTTCCGGAAAATATAAAAACATTGAAGAAAACACCTAGAGAAAATTCGACAGATGTTATAGAAATGTGTGGTGGTGAATATTCTCACATTGGAGTACGAAAATATATAGAGAAATTTCTTTCTACTATTGATTTTCAAGGAAATATGATCCAATTTGACGTCGGCATTGATGGCGTACCGTTGACCAGAATCTCAAATAGCCAATTGTGGCCGATTCTCGGAAATATAATTCCGTATAAAGAAGTGTTTTTGATAGGCATTTTTCATGGTTATAGAAAACCATCATGTGCGAATGATTTTCTTCAACTGTTCGTTGATGAAATGCAAGACATAAAAAATAACCCTATTATGTTTAAAGGCAACTGCGTACGAGTTGAAGTGAGATCGTTTATATGCGATGCTCCAGCAAGATCGTTTATTTTAGGTAAGTGAAATAGAATAGAAGTTTACTTTAATTATCTTTTATATTTTTCCCGTACCGTATACAAATTAGCCTTTTTTATTTAATTTTCTGTAGGAATAAAATAACATGCTGGTTATAGCAGCTGTACGAAGTGTACCATTAGAGGCATATATTATCAACATAAAGTATGCTTTCCAGGCACTGAGAACACTCTACGAACTGATGAAAGTTTTAAACAAAAACTAGATAACGATCATCATGTTCGTTTTGACGTTAATTTAGAAAATTTAGATATTGGGTGTGTGTCGATGTTTCCCATCGATTATATGCACTGTGTTTTGTTGGGAGTTACAAGACAAATTCTTCAATGTTTGGTAAAACATCGAAAAAAAAAATATTCTTTAAAAAAGAATGCAATTCAGGCAATAAATAATAATCTAATGACCCTGCGAAAATGTATGCCATCCGAGTTTCAGAGAAAACTGAGGACATTGCAAGACATGGATCACTGGAAAGCAACAGAGTTTCGGATGTTCCTCTGTTACACAGGTGTACTAGCATTTAAAAATATATTAGAAGAAAAATATTATGTTAATTTTTTGTTGTTAGTATGCGCTGTCCTGATTCTAAGCCATCCAGATGATTGCCATACAAATAATAAGTGCGCTTCTGACCTTCTTACTGAATTTGTGGAACAATTTTGTGAACTATATGGAATGGAAAATGTTTCGTACAATGTTCATAGCCTACTTCATTTAGCTGATGATGTAAAGACTTTTGGGCATTTAGACGGATACAGTGCTTTCAGATTTGAAAACCATATGCAGACTCTGAAAAAGATGGTCAGAAAACCAAGCTTTCCAATAAAACAAATAAAAAACAGATTAAGAGAGAAAGAACACCACCAAAACACAAACTTTGGGTCAATTGACAGCCAAAACTTCAGTTTTTCTTCGAAATCGAACTGTCCAAATAATTATTGTCTTATTAAAGACGAAATTCTGAAAATCACATACAGAAATAACGATATTGTGCGCGGTCAATTAATCATGAATTTACAAAACTTTTTTGAGTATCCAGTACCATCAGCAAATTTTTTCATATTTTACAGTAGAAAAGAAATCGTTTGCGAAAATTTAAAAGAATTTAATATTTCTGATATAACAACCAAAGTTGTAAAATTAAAATTAAACGAAAACTGCATATATATACCATTACAACACTAATCACTAATTTCAATTCAATATGTATTTTTTCAGATGATGTCTTTTGCAAGCGAGGATGAAACGCAAATTGGTAATATCTATGTTTACATTTTATTGATAAATAAATAACAAAATATTTCTTTTAATTTTCAGAATACTTGGAATCGGAGGTTGAAAATGAGGATAAAACCTATATATCCTTTTTAACGATAAATAAAAATATAACGCCGTATACTAGTACGCAAAAAATCACAAAAACAAAACCTTTTGATTACAAAAGGAACAACAGCAATCCATCAACGTCAGTTCCGTTCACGACCAAAGAAATATTAGCCAACGTAATTGCATCAAACCACAAGCCATACGAAAAAAAAGAAAAACCGTCATCAAAATCTACACCAGATCATGTACACCCGATTGACTCGGATAACAGCTGTCAATTAGCAACTGAACAATCACTGACGTCATCATATTTAGTACAAAATAATAAATTATTGAATGCATTATTTAAAGAGGTCAAATACATACGACACGAACAAAATTTATACGGCGAGAGTTGCAGGAACCTAAAGAAACCTTGAAAATTTCAAGCATTGAGTCAACCATGCCATCACTAAAAATTCCCAAGTCTACCAAAGAAGAATTTATTGAATTACAGGAGCAATTAAAAATCAAGGACAATGAAAAGGCTATAGTAAGATTTTTTTTGATTTCTTAATTTTAATTTTATAATTACTTTAGTTTATTAATTCGTAGGCTAGTTAATTTGAAATATAATTTTAAATTTTATGCTTTTATAAATACGATATATATGTACTATATTTCAGATCAGAATATTCAATAATATGCACGATATCTCTATAGAGAAATACATTCGAGCCTGTTTGAGAGCGGTGATAACCGATAAGGCTGCGTGCAGCTTTTCATGGTTCGGCCATCACGAAAACATAGCCGTTGCTTCTTACACAGTAATGAACATAATCAAAGGTAAAATAATATTTGTTAAATGAGTTTTTGATTATTAAATTTATCTCAATTTCAATTATAGAATGTGTTAACAGAAAATTTCCGAATGCTAGGACTAGTGATACGGCCCATGTTATAAAGAAATGTTTCCAGTACGCGAAGGATAGAGAACGAAAAAGGGTATTAAAATTGAATGCTGAAAATAATCATTATAATGATTTATAATGAATTATAATTCTAATTAATCATTATTATTTTCAGCATGCAATTTTGCATGTTTTTTGTTTTGATTAAAATGAATTAATTAATTCATTTTAATCAAAACAAAAAACATGCAAAATAAAATGAATTAAAATGAATTAAGTCAGAACTGAAATTATAAATCATGTTTATTTTATTTTCATTTAATATATGAATATATTATTATATTTATATTATTCATTTTATAATGTTAACAGAATTTGTGATATTAAATAAAAAGAATTAATTATATAAACATATAAAAACCACTAATTTTATTTATCATAAAATGCGTACGTAAACGACATGCTTTATTAATACGAAAACGAGCCATTTCAGTGTAACGAAGATGCACCGTATTGTTGTTACGTAAACGATCTATTTTGATGTGACGTTAACACACCGTTCTGGTGTTTCTTAAACAAACCGCTTTGGTGTTACGTATGTACACCGTTCCGATATTACGTAAACACACCGATTGGACGTACTCTCGGCGAAGTACCAATACATATACAACACTACTTTTTTCTATTCACTCGTCTTATTCTAACATTTACGTTTACGGCGTGTTTGTAAATCGCCAAAGCGACACGTTAACGAAGTATCGTATGGAGACATGACTTCGCCTGCGGTTCGCTTCCTCGCCGTTTTTCTTAGAGGGAAACTTGCCTTTTGATAATAAAACACTTGTATAATAAACAAATAATAAACTTGTCAATTCTCAATACAAATCAACGTCAACGTCTCAATTTATTCAAAAAACGGCATTGTAATTTGGGAAATAAATTAATTAATTGTTTTATGTATGTGGAACTGCAGGTGCGGGTATGCTATTGATGGTATAATAATTATGAAGCGGTATTTTTCCACGATTTCTAAAAACACGTAAGTACAGGTTATGTTTTCTAAAATTGTGTTGAGTTCTAAATTCAAAATTCATTCGATAGTAGTATTAAGGATGGCACTTCTGGTGTAACGGAACCCCCATCGAAAGTACTCGAAATTAACTCGATCAGGTTAGAATTAAAATTTATTAAACTTTCCCACATTTATATTGTAATAATAATTATTTTTATAATAAATAATTTTAGGAATTTATTAACTGACGTGGAGGTAGACATACGCGAATCATCGGAATCCGGTTCTTCAGTCGAAAACGTAGAAGTTTCCCAGAGGAAAAAATATAATCAAAAATACAAGCCCGAATGGGAATTAACCTTTTCTTGGCTTAGGAAAGTCCAGGATAAAGCCTTTTGTAACGTTTGTTTTACCGCATTGGCAAATAATAAATGCCACCTTATGAGACATGAGAAAAATAGTAAATCACACACCAAAAATTTAAATATAAAAAGTTTTCACCCAACTTTACAGCAATGCTACTCATCGGCCGATCAATTCTCAGATGCTCATAAGAAACGTACGGCTGAATTTTCGTGCGTGATGTATTGTATTCAATACGACTTGCCCTTTCAGCAGATGGAGTCTTTGCCTGCGTTCATCCAAATGACTTGCCAAGATTCTCAACTGGCTAAAAAAATTAAATGTGGGAAAACTAAGGCAACGGAGATAGTAAACAAGATAATAGGACCATATTCGAGATCAAAAATCGCATTGATAAGATAATTGAAGATAAATTGAAAAATTGTCAATTTTCTTTAATGATAGATGAAACTACTGACGTTTCAACAGCAAAATGTTTAGCAATAGTTGCTCGCTTCTTCGACGAAGAAAAAAATTGCATTTCTGATTGTTTTCTTGGGCTTCGGGAATTGATTGGTTCCAACGCGCAAGAAATTTTTAATGCCATCACAAACCATTTTATTGTGTCTGAAATTCCGATTGAGAATGTTATAGCGTTAGGCGTCGATAACGCATCGAACATGACAGGGCATCTGAATGGACTACATAGTCACGAAATTTTTAGATATATATCCAAATATATTTTTTTTAAGATGTACGTGTCACTGCTTGCATCTATCTGCATCAGCATCATGTAAAATATTACCAAACAGCATCGAAAAAAATATTAGAAACATTTTTAACCATTTCGCGCACAGCCCTAAAAGGCAAGGAACCTATAAAGAATTTCAGGAATATTTTAATATAAAGAACCACAGAATATTAAAACTAAGTACTACTCGCTGGCTTTCCTACGAAAGCGTTGTGAACAGAATTTTAGAACAACTTGAGCCAATAAAATATTATTTTGGCCTATACGATTATGATGAGCTTCATAGCACAAACGCTGCAGACATTTATAATTTTGTTACCGACCCGTATAATAAATTGTACTTATTATTCATGTCGTATATTCTAAAACTCATCAACGATGTAAATAAAAACTTCCAGTCAGAATCCAGTCAAATTCATGTTCTGTTCCATCAGATAAACGGATTTTTAATTGAAATTTTGAAAAATTTTATTAAACCTGATCTTGTGAAGCATGGCATGGACACTAACAATACGGATCTTCATCTTCCACTTTCGTCGATGTATTTTGGATTTAATTTTGAAGAATTTTTAAACTCCCAACAATTGGACGAGCAAAAGGTACGCAAACTTAAACTAACATTGGTTAAATTTTACATAACACTCTCAGACCAAATAAAACAAAGATTTAATTTTGAAGATGAGAAAATTAAGGTGCTTAAATACTTAAATATTCAAGAAATTTGTTCCGGTGGTCTCACGTCAATTAAGCCGCTATTAAAATGTTTTCCGTTTCATAATTCCGATGAGGAAATCTTAAATAACCAGTTTAGGCGATTAATTGGAAATCACCAAATATCCAATAAATATTCAGGAGATGTCGTTAAATTTTGGGTAGAATTAAAATCATATAGGGATATTACTGATGAGCCTCTATTTGCTGAAATTTCGAACTATATGCTAAAGTTGTGTTCTTTTCCGCATAGTACTGCAGCAGCAGAGCGAACATTTTCAAGACTTAATTTAATCAAGACCAATTTGAGAAACAGTCTAAATGTTAGTACAGTCGAGAATATAATGTTTGCCAAAGAGTTACTACCGAAAAACAAGCTTTGCTGGGAGCCTTCTTATTCAACTGGCTTATTAAAATTTGCCGATAAATTTAGTTTCACTGACGGGGAATATAAATTGAAAAATTAAAAATATAAGCGCTTTCGTTCTTGTGCAATTTAAAACAAAAGTTACTATTAATTTAAGTATTGATGTACTAGATATAATTTTTATAATTTTTTAGTTACTTATATTGAATATAAGAATAAGGTTTTGTTAAAGTTTAAAATGAATAGTCAATTTGTATTATTATTTTTAAATTGAAATATATTTATATTTTATATGTTCATAAATATGTATGTTTTTGTTCAAAAACAAAATATTTTGTTAAAATAATTTCTACTACACAAATATTGAATCTACTCCACCTTTTACCCCTAATCTACTCCGTATTTTGTTGGTTGAAGCAAAGCCATCTTAATATATAAAGCCTCCATGTTGAGCGATATTTTCAAACGAGCTTTTTTTAGTTAACCAAAAAATGTGTAATTTACAAAGAAGTCTATGCAATCCCATGGCAAAACATACAAATTTATTTTGAATTGTTCAACTATTAATAGTGAGAGCTTTTAATATTTTATTACATAAAGTAATAGATAAAGAATTGAATTAGGTGATGGCCAGGGTTATTTTTCGAAATTATATTAATTAAACATAATTTTTATGATTATAAAATTGTCATTAATTTAATTTATTTGCGCTTTTAAATTTTAATATACAAATATATATCTGATAAATTCTAATACTCTCTTTCAATATACTGCATTCACTCCAACACAGAAATAAAATAGTTCGATTCAAAATCGCAACATGGAAAAATATGTATAAAAATTATGATAACTAAATTATGATAAATTAAAATTTAGGAGATTAATCGGATAAACGCTGGGAAATTTCTCATTAAACCAAAACAAAAATATTGATCGTATCGATCAAATAAATTATAAAATGTTGTGTTTTGTTTAGAAGGTTACAAAAGGTTACATAATTTATATACAATATGTCAATTAGGATTAGGAGAGGGACAATTTGATCACGCTCACAATATTATTTTTTATACGATTACTTTTTGTTGTTGCTATGAAATAAAAAATTGTGTTCATATATTTTTTCTCGTTTTTTGCGTTGTTTTATGATCAGTATGTTTGTTCCATTTTAAAAAAAAACATTGATGTTTTCTTCTTTTGGTTTATTTGTTTGATGGGAATAAATTATTTTGTTGGTTATGTACACAATGTCCCTTTCTTACAAATTTTTATTCTATTTCTATTTGAGCTTTATTAGAGAATAAAGTATCTTATTTTCCTTTAATTAATACAATAAAATGGAAAACCCCACGGAAAAATTCTTTAAGTCAGGTGAAAACCAATGTTTATAGTTTCAATTGATTTCAAAAAATTATAATTTTGAGTTACTTTTCATTCAAATATTTCTATAAACGAAAATCATGTCTCTCCATATAAAATGTATGAAGAGAGCGATTATTTTTGTCATTTTAGACTCACTAATAAAAGTTCGTTTTGAACATGGAGGCTTGATTTATTAAGATGGCTTTGGTTGAAGTGACAGCACTGTATGTAACCAATCATCTTCCTTTTTATTCTTTCTGATATTTTTGCCGAACAAAACAAAATCACATATACATGCATTTTGTCTTGATGATTATAATTATGCCTACAAAGTTGTTCGTCAATATTCCTGGACTGGGCAAGCTGCTTTGCAAAAGTGTAAGTATACAAAACAAGGGTTTTTAATAATATATTGTAATACGGTTATTAAACCGAATTTTTATAAATTTATTTGTTATATAATAATATTTCTTTTTATTGTATAGCCATTCAGAAGCTCGTATTCAGTGAAAATGCAGGAATTTTGGCTCTTGTCACCAACACTATAAACTACGGTAAAAACGAGGATTAGGAATTTTACAGGCTTAAACATCAAAAATTTTTGTCGGGTTAGTTTTTGAGTGTTATTTGATATAAACTCATTTAGATTAAACTGGCGTAGGAAAACGCATGCCTCTTCCATGCCGTTTAGTTTAACCATAGATAAAGAAGGCTAGTTTAACTATTGCTCATAGTCAAAATATGGTTTCTTAAGACCTGATAAAATACAGGTTGAGCGTCTTCCACAATGAAGGCATTTATATGTGAATATCCTGTCGTTTCGTCGGTCGACTAGAGTTGAATGAGATTGGTATGGAAGAGTGTCAGCCTCGTTAGAATCAGGTTACTAGAATTTTCGCTGGTAATACCGCTTTGCCAATTTCGATTCTTGGCCCAGTATTTTGCATTGCTTCCAACAGTGCGACGTATTGTTTTTGTTAAAAAATTATATAATTATTATAGTTATAACTTGTATCTAGTTTTAAGTAAATTATAGACATCTATATATAGGTATAGTTCCATAGAATATATCATATTGAATATAACGAACGCGGAACACACAACATCAAGAAGACGCAACGTCAGCATAACGTGTAGATGGAAATCAGAAACACAACATGATGTGCAACTACAATCGTGACTAATGCAATTAATCAAATTTTATCCACTTGCTTATCATGTAATAAGATTCTCTTAAGAAAATAGAAATAGAACAATAAAATAATAATTAAGTTAGTTTTTATTCAGTTTTTAAGTGAAACTCTGTTATGAAAAGTAGTAATTAATAAAATTAAAATAAATAAATATGTATTTTGTTTATGTTTGTTAAATTGTGAAGCCTATAACTATATAGAACACTTTGCATTTTATTGTATTCGATATTCTATGTACAACCAAATTTTATATATTATTTGTCTCGAATACATACGCGCACAGTAATTTACGAACTACATAGAGTTTATCCCTACTCTTTGCGTGATATTTTATTTACCTATCATCGTACGTCACATCTTTTATCATTCTCACTAATATTTATGACGAACAAAACGAAATCCCATATACATGCAATTCGTCTAGATGATTATGATTTTGTGCGCGTAATGACCGACACACACACACATAAACAATTTATATTTTATGTTTGTTGTCCTGATTTTTATATAGATATAGTGTATATATTAACAACCATTCGGCAATTCTATAGTAGTGTAATATAAAACTACTGAATTGTAATTTATATGTTAGTGTAATTATTAAATAAAATTTTGTATAAATAGCGAAGAAATAAATGAATAAATTTAGATTAAGATTGTCAAAGTGGAATAAAGACTTGAAGACACCAAGCTTTCAATATAAAATAATCTAATGTACAAATAAATAAATAGTAATAAGACAAATTCAGCTCAGGGCAAATACTTGTATTAGAGTAGGGCTCGTAGTAATTAATAAGTCAAAAAATGTATTTAAATCAATGTATTACCATAATCAATGTAAATAAAGGTGTCTATTATAAACTAAACAATAAATTTAGCATGAATCTAACCTTAATACAAGGTGTTTATTCTCGCTTACTAAATATAGCCCATCCGTGGTTATCTATTAAGTAAATCATAAATCAAGGCGAATTTAATTTTACAAATAAAGTCAACAAACCGAAAATTTTACATGGTCCTTCGATCCACTAAAAGAACTGGAAAATAAAAGTATAGACGGACAGTCTATAACGTCGTCAAGTGTGACGGCAGCACCAGCCAAGCAACAACAGGCCCATAACTTCACAAAATTAACGTCAAAGGGAGGAGCTAAGCAACAACAAGCACCAATACCACCACTAAAAAACCAAACAACAACAGGATGGATGAGTTACTTCAAATACAAGAGGTAACAGGTGGAAAGATAGTTCAACTAGAGAAAGACTATCGAAAAGACGGTGAAGATAGAAAGACGAAGACTTACTTAGAAAAGAGAATAGTGAGTCTAAAAGCGCTATATAACGAATTCGTTGGAAACGATGATAAAAACATGACTCTGGGCCAGAATCACGCTTATCTCGTAACACGAAAAAACATGACAGATGTTTACAATAAGCTGGTAGAAGATATGCGCCATCGCTTACATTGTGGACCGCCATTGACACCAACAACGTCACAAGAAGCCCTACAACTTCCAAGCTCACGTCTCGAGGCAGCATATAAACCAACGCCAACAATTCGGGTGAATGCAGAATACAAAGCTTATCAACCGGTTCCCAAAAGGAGGAAATCAACCAAGGTAATTCAGCGGCACGTCCACATGACCCACCATGCAAACAAACGATTGTGCGATGATAGCAACAGGATTGAGTATTTGATTTGCGACAATTTCTAGTTTTTATCTTACAATAATTATTTGTTAACTTAAACGTTTTAGATATTGTACACCCTATGTCAAAAGGCCAACATTTCATCGTATGTACACGCCGGTTCAGAAGAAGGATTCATTAAGAAAGCTTTCCTTTGTTTTAAATTTAAATATTGAAAAAAATCGTGAGCTTACCACGACGACATGAATAGCGAGATTTTTTACGATGGGTCACGACACAAATCATTCCCGATCCCGGAAATCATAGTAGATAAAGAAAGTTTTTTTTGGCTTGCCTTTCTCCTCCGTTGGTATACATAAAAATGTATGATAATATTTGATAAATGTGCGGCAATCAAGGTCCTACTTACCCTGAACAAATGTATATTACCCACGACCACTTATTATCCTTCTTCCTGACTGAGCTGCGGGAATTAGCCGCACAGGAGAGGGCAATGGTACGGCAATTTCTTTTGACAGGAGGACTGGGTGTGAGCATCGGTTTGTACCTAGCGAAATTTTTTCAGGTAGAAGACGATATGAATGCATACGGAAATCAATATGAACAGTACGAACACGAGACTGTAGCAGCCCTAATATACGACTCACCGATATTCGAAACCGCCATAACAAACAAATTAGTGAAATAAAAATATAAATCAAAGTATTTGAATTAATCGTTCACTAACCCAATCATACATCCAATAGCCGAACAAATGTAGCAAATGAAATGTTAATTATTATTATCTATTACTGTTGGACAGCGAATCGAAATGTACTATACGGTGTAAACATAGTAAATTGTGAATAGCCGGGCCTAGCGGCAGGGGCCAAAACTAAAACATAATAATTCGATTGAGCGGTCAATAGGGAGTACCCGCGATTTTCTTGTTCGGAAATAAATAATAAAAAGTATATTAAATCCGATTAATATTAAAGCATCTTAGTGTTTCTTTTATCTTGTTACCCCAAAAAAGAGTCGGTAACAATTGGCGACGAGAATAACGGTTATATTATAAATCATTTCATTGTTAATAAAGAAAATTATCATCAAAATGACCGAAATGGAAAATTTGGTACTCGCGTTGACGGAGTTAGTAAAAGAACTTGGTGCACCTGAGAATGCACCAAGTGGTGAACAACGAATGGAAAGCCTTGCAAACAGCATGCACGGTTTCCGTTACGAACCAGACGAGGGACACACATTCGAGGCCTGGTAACGACGAATATTCCAAGACGCCAAAGCCACAAACGATGCAGAAACAATCCGATTGGTTTTGCGCAAGTTGGACGCAGATTCTCATGACAGATTCAGAGACATGCTACTTCCGAAAGCTCCGAAGGATTTTTCATTTGCTGTAGTCGTGAGGAAATTGAAAGACGCTTTTGGACGCCAAGAATCGTTATTCAATACTCGATACAAGTGTCTTCAAGCCACAAAGAGTGTAAACACAGATTTTGTTACAAACCGGAACGAACAGTTTCAACAACCCCAACTGAAATTTGGACTAAGATTTGACTAAGTAGTTTTCCAAAGAAATTATTTTCAATAATTAATATATTTAACAGTTTATATATTAATCAAAATATGAGTGTTTAAGTTTGGAAATTTCAGGAGATGAGAGAGAGAGCGATGCAGGTTTGATATGTGTTAAAAGTGTCGAGGATTAGTGGAGCTATCGCGACCCAGTGTGAACCCAGCACAAACACCCACCCTAGGCTGAGCATAGCCGGCAAATTGCTGCCAGTTCATCACCTAGGTAAATTTCTGTTAACGGAAATCCACTTAGGAAATACGTTACATACTTTTTAAAATTATATAAAATTGAAATGCATATTACATCAGCAAAATCATCAACCGGAAATTCTTAGAGTGATAATATATTCAAAAGACAAAATCAAAATAGTACAGAAAGCATTGGGTTGTCAACTCAATTTAAAAATAACGTTTACTCTTATATATTTTGAATTATTAACTTTATATAATTTAGTTTAGTATTTAACTTGCACAATAGATGGCAGTGTCTAGTATATTAGTTATG
This sequence comes from Tipula unca, assembly GCA_951394425.1. Taxonomy (NCBI): domain Eukaryota; kingdom Metazoa; phylum Arthropoda; class Insecta; order Diptera; family Tipulidae; genus Tipula; species Tipula unca. Next base: position 1,819,240 of record OX596383.1, on the reverse strand, counting down.
TTGTATAACACTTAGAATAGTATAACAAAATCGAAGAAGAAAGAAATGCCGAGAAAAAGAGGAGAGCGAGGGGTTTCCGGAAAAAGAAGTTAAACGACGAACATAAAGAAAGAACGGCATCAATTAATCGAATAAAGAAATAACTGTAATCCGAAATAATCAGTTTTATTTTATTTAATAATATTTTGAAAAATTCTCTAAAAGAGAAATTAATAAAAAAGATTTACAACGAAGGCGACAATTTGACAAGTCATGAAATAAAATTAAAGTAAGAAAATCCCATTTATAGCAAAATGTATAAATATCTATACAAATACTTAAACAAGAAATTGAAACCCAGATACAAGATACGTTGAAACAAGGTATCATTAGAGAATCAGATTCTCCGTATAATTCTCCACTCAGATTGTTTCCAAAAATTGGACAATCCTAATATCAAGAAATGCAGAATAGTGATTGACTATCGCAAGTTGAATAAGATCACAATAGGACAAACTTCGTATTCCATATATTGAGAATAGGTTAGGTCGTGCTGAATATTTCACAATCTGGCAAAAGCCTTCAACCAAATTATGGTCAAACAGGAAGACCAAAACAAAACTGCATTTTTCACTCCTTTATGAGTATATTAGGGTGCTTTTTGAGCTGAATACGCCCCATTGACTTTTGAAATTCATAAATAAAATATGTGTCTTATACCTCGATGACATTTTGATTTTTAGCACATCAACGCAAGAAAACATTGGTAATATAAATAAAATATTTAACAGGTTAAAAGAAGTTAGATTAAAAATCCAAATTAATACATTTAATTTCTTCTGTAAAGAAACAAAATACCTAGGACATTTATTGACAACCGAAAGGGTTAAATCCAACTTAAAGAAATTAAGTGATATAACAGACGAATTACGTCTGGATACCAAAGATATTGAACAAAACTAGCAACAACGATACCAATGGTATAAACATTAGAATTAAAAAGTTAGACCAGACCCACTTTGTATTAAGAAATATCGATGGGAAAAGAAATAATGAATAGTAATAAAATTAAAGTATATATTTAATCAGTGAACATCTAAATAAATTACAATATTATCAAACAAATTTATAATTATGAAATAAATAAATTAGTGTTATCCAGAATTAAAATTGGTTATTTTATTCACAATCCAGTGATCGAACCTTGTTTGACAAGGCTAAACCGTAACAATATATTAAATAAATTAGATGAAATAGACCCCCACCAATGATTAGCTGTCTGACATAATAAATAAAATTAATGTTGAAGAAAATAGTGAACAAGATTTAGGATTCCCAAGTGTCCTTTTTTGGGAAGCACTGTTCTTCTCTTCTGAGATTTGTGATTTCTGCTTTCTTTAAGCTAAACTGTCGTTTTCTTTGTTAAACACGTCAAGTACTCTTGCAATACCATTAATTGTAATAGAGTTAGATTTTATTTACATAATTATGGAACGCATCCCTCCATGTCTATTTATCAATTGACAGCAGCGCCATTAAATTACACATTGTGTTTTGTGTTGCAAGTGAATTGAAGTTTTCGTATATGGCGTGGATGTGGAAATTTATATTTTCATTCTGTTTGGTATGTTTTTATTACAGTAACTTGTTTTTAATAAAATATGCATAATTTTAAATAAATAATATGATTTTTGAACAAGGATAAAAATGGATAAATTTCAAAAAGCAACTGATAAATAAGCTGTCGTTACGACCACAACCTTGGTGATAAACGAAGTGAAACTTACTATCATGAAAATTGGAAAGAAAGCCATAAATGTTTAACAAAAGGAACCAACAATTTGGCAGCCAAATATCAGCTATGTTTAAGCATTTTTTCTGTTGAATATAGTGATTATTGCGGAATAATAAAATAAAACACAGGATTCAAAAGTTCACAGAAGCAAAGTCTTAAGCAATACCAGTAGTAGTTCAGTAACGGATTTTTTCATCAGATCAGATTCGGATGTTGAAAACTAAGTAATAATAGTTGAAATCGTTCGGGGTTACGATTGCGTTAAACACAACCAAGCATATACACCCAAATCATTTTTTACACGATTTTGAAATAACACGGCCCCCAAATTAGAGCACATACACTTTTTTAAACAGAATACAATTGGGGGGAATACCCGAATTTTATTACCATCAGTTGCATTTTCCATTTTTCTATATCTTCTATATCTATCTTCTTCTATTTGTCATTGTATTTTAACTGCATTGCATTCCTTATTGTGTTTGTAAAACTAAAAAGTTTGTGTTTAAACTAAATAGTATAAGTTCATGGGGTCGTTACCAGTAAAATTTGTGTTGCTGATCAATTTTTACAACTAACAAAGTTAATGGTCTAAACATTCGGTTTAGAAAAGTTCTTTAAACAATTTTAATTTAATTCGTTTTATACCTACAGTCTTCCACCGTAAAAAACGCCCTAAGCATTTTTAACGAATAGTGCGCCCACCGGGCGTTTTATTCAAATAAAGCGCCTTGGGCGTTTTATTTGATATAAATTTCTAAACTTTAAAAATTTGAAAAATGACAATATTTAATTGAACATATTTTTCTCCTTTTCCCGAATTACAAAAAAACTATGTTGCTCAATCTCCATTCAAATATAGCTACAAAAAATGTACTATGGTAACACTTTAATTATTTCACTGCAAATAAGCTAAAAAAGAACACGATGGCACTACTTAATATTAAACGTCAGATTTTAGCGCATTAATTTACGATTTTTCTTCAACAAAACAACTTACTGAACGCCGTCCTTATTTTTTTTTATATTTCTAATTCAGATTTTGTATATAACTGTGTTATGAAAATTCAGAATTTTATTAAAAGCATACAAGTAAAGGTGAGAACGAAGTGAAATTAATATATTTAACAAGATTTCTTTACATTTTAAGACTAAGACAAATAATCCGAGACGATTAATTCGAACATTATTTGCCGGTGAAAGTAAAAAATACATAAAGAACCGTTACATTTACAATATTTTTATTATTCATAGGCGTCAAAATGTCAACGAAAAGGAAATCATATTCCTTAAATTTTAAAATGCAAATTCTCAGGGAATATCAATCCAACACGGCTGGAAAAGGCTTTGCTGCTTTAGCTAAGAAGTATAATTTAACTACTTCAACTATTCGTGGCTGGTTAAAAAATAAGGAAAAGTTGCACGAGACATTGAATAACTCAAATATTTCTACACGAGTAGCGATTCGTTTGAGCGGTGGTGGTCGCAATACGGAGTTCGAAGAGTTGGAGGTTAAGGTCATCGACTGGATTAAAACGAGAAACAAGAAAGGCCTTCGCGTAAAAGATAAATATATTCAGTCAATGGCACTTACCATAAAAAATAATTTGTCTGGGGATATATATAAAGAATTTAAAGCGTCTGCGGGTTGGCTTAGCCGATTTAAAGTCCGCTATAACTTAGTTTCCCGGCGACAGACAACGTGCCGTATTCTACCGGAAGGTTCTGACAGAATAGTCAGAGAATTTATTCATAAAATTCAAACAATTATTGAAGAAAAAAAAATTGAAGATAAAAATATTTTAAATATGGATCAAGTGCCACGTTATTTTGAGTGTGAACCTTCAACTACCATAACTTTTAAAGGCATTAGAAATGTGGTAATGAAGAAAGCAAATAGTTCCCACAAAAAATTTACAGCGACGTTTACTATTTCGGCGGATGGACAATTCCTGAAACCACATTTACTTTTTTCAAAACTAAAAAAGATTCCGAAAATAGATGGTGACTGTATTGTGGAAGTCAATAACACTGGAATGTGGAGCAGTGATATTCTCAAAAAGTACTTTACCAACGTCATATTGAAACGGCCACAGACAAGTTTGTTTCGGGAACCAGTACTTTTAATTATGGACTCCTATGGACCTCACATAGCGTTAGCAGAGAATAACCCATATGAGAAACAAAATGTATTCATTGCCATTGTACCACCGAAAATGACGGGTTTGTTACAACCCTTAGATGTGGTTTGTAACAAAAGTTTTCAAGATTTTTACAATGATAGCTATGATAATTATATAAGTGAAGCAATTAATGATCCAGATAAGCAAACGAAGCAGGGGAACCCAAAAATGCCGTCATATCAAAGTGTTTCTGAATGGGTAGTTGGATTTACAAAACAACTTTCAAGTGATACTGTGGTAAAGGCGTTTACTTGCTGCGGTCTAATCGATAAAAGCAAATTTAATGTCGAAAAACTACACACCCCTTTAAAAGAACTGTTGAATGAAAACGTTGATATTTGTGAATGGACATTAAAATTTGGAAAATGTGTTTTGACAAATACAGAATGTTTTTTTGAAAACATTGAAAACTGCAACTTTTTTTGGCCGGAAAATATAACGACAAGTTTTTTCGAATGTATAAAAAGGTTGAAATCGGTTTCTACATCATTTGATGACTGGATCAAAAATTACGTTGCTGAAATACTAGAATATTTAAAATCGAATGTAACTGATTTGATTGATGACGGGGATGAACGTATTTTAAAAGCCGGGCAAACTACTGAAACAAATATTGAGATCTACGCTGTGTCGATTGTAGAAAGTTGGAACTTAACTGTGATAAGCCTTGACAGAGATTGTTGTAAGCTTGACGACCATTTATTTAGCGTTGATAATCCATTAAAAGAAGTTCAGATCATAAAAGTTCAAAACTATTATGGTCTTAAGATATAATCGTATTGCGATACAAGAAATTGTTTGCAATATATTGAATTAATATGTGATATTGAAATAAAAAACGAAAAATGAAATAAAGTAAATAAATTATTATTTTTTTAAGACATGTTTTATTTTTTTAAATGAAAATTTCAAATATAACGCATAGGCGTTTTATTCGAATAGGCGCTTTAAACAATTTTTTTTACAGATATTAAAAAAATGAAAATTATTGCTACATTCGAACAAAACGCCTAGGCGTTGTTTACGGGGGAAGACTGTAGAAGAATGAATTAGACTGTATTACCAGATTAATAAAATGTCTAAATTACCGAAAAATATTTTAAAGAGACAAGCAATTTCTTTAGAAACAGAAATTAAAATCTTATACTGGCTTAAGAGATGCGAAGGTCCCACATTTGTCGGCGAAACTTTTGGTTTAAATGAAGCGAGTGTTATACAATCGAAATGCCCTGTTAGAAAAAACGGAAAAACTTTTAGTATTGTGAATGGAGGATTTACTACTGAAAAAATTACCTATAAATGGAAAACTAAACGAAAAGGCACTTAGAATATACGAACGAAGCAGGTAGTTGACCCATAACCATTCTTCAGGTTTCTAAGAAACCGATATTAAATGCAAGTGAGGGATGGCTGACAGGTTTCATAAAAAGACACGCAACTCAGAATGTCAAAATAAAAGGTGAAAAGGAGGGAGTCAGGAGAAATGCTGCAAAGAACCATCCGGAAAAAATAAAAAAAATAAAAATGCCAACGAAACGGGATTATTCTGGAAAAAAATGCCTTCCAGAACCTATATAGCATATATATATATATATATATATATATATATATATATAACAACACTATTTAACCTCAAAGTAGATAGCTATTCATTTACAACTTTCTAGTTTTATTTATTAGTTTAGTTTTTTTAAACAATAAATAAACCGCATTTAAAAAATTGAAAGCACAGAGTTCACGAAGAATCTTTTATTCTCAATAGTATATAGCGCAAATGTTTCAAAAAGCTTTGTTGCCATTTTTCTTCCCAGAATTATTTTATGCAAGTTTCGGCAACCAAAATTAATAGCAAATGTCACCATTAATAACAATGTCACCGTCGAATTCTATTAAAATAGAACGATATTTTAGTATATGAAGCTGAGATCCAATTTGTGTAGAACGCATACATCAATTTTTCAATTATATTTACTTTTCTAATTCAGAAAAAACATTTTAAAAAAACTATTAAATACAAATATTTTAAGTAAAATTTTGATAAGGTCATCGGTGATAAACTATGGCACATAAAACATAACCTCGTCTTCGCGTGACATAATAATAAAATAATATTCAAATTTTTAAATAAATTGATTTAAAATTTGCTAGAACATGAGAACACAACTCTAAATTAGACGCTAATTAAATAAATCTCGCGAATTTTGACACCTTCCTTTTGGAAGCACTGCAGATTAAGTGAACTCGGTCATCTTCTTTATGTTATTCTACACTCCATAGCAGAGTACTCAAGAGTTATATTTAGTAACTAGAGTCTAATTAATTTAGCGGGTCGACTAACAGTTTAAGGCTCTCGATTTACAGACGAATCAGAAAAATTCTTTAAATTACTATTAAACTATTTATTTATTTCAAACTTATTACTTTACATGTACTATTTACTAGTTAGGATACTTAGATAGAACTCTATTTTTCGAAAATAGAAGATTATTATTTTTAAACTTAACAATAACGTCGTGTAATTTAAAAGCCTTAACACTTGAATTAATTTTATATATATGGTTTAGACTCTTCTGACTCAAAATTTACATTTCTTATGTAAAAATTAAAATTTTGACAATAATTCAATATTATTAGTATTTATGAAACTAAAAATAAACAACAATTTTTGATGTAACACAATTTTATAAAATAATTAATTCTTATATTTAATTTAATAATTGTAAATTGATGTTATAATTCCATGTCTTGAGCTTCATCTTCACTAAAATCGGACATACTCGACTCACTTTCACTACTTTCTATTTGTTCTTGTTCGCGCAACGCTTCTTCCGTGGCAAATTTCTTAACATAATCTTTAAGCGAATATGTTAAATTAATAAACATTCTACTAAGTAATTCAGAATGGACACCTACCTGAAACTTTTTTCTTATATTCTTCCGGTTTATGTAAATACATGGCAGCAGCATCACCATTTAACGGATCAACTGGATTTGGATAGGTTAAAAGTTGTGGTAAAAATGATTCGAATATATTCGATAGATCATATAAGGCAGTCCACGCTTGATTTATCACATCTAAACATACTGTACCGGATACTTCATCAATATTTGGATGATACACTTTATTCATAAAACCGATGCTTGGCGATTTAAATGGATAGTGCTCGGGTAAATGTACTCTAACTTTCCAGACACCACCTTCATACGGCGCTGAAATTATAAACAAAAAAATTTACTATTTTTAATATAGAGCAAAAACACTTCGTATAACTTTCCCACGTTTATGTTTTCTAAGGAACTCTTCCCAAAAAACCTTTTAATTTATTTTTTCGAATTGCTTAAAGAAGACATATTATTGTAAAATGTAAGTCAACAAATTGTCTAATTTCTAATTAAGCTGATTACAATCAGCAAAACACTATCTTTAAGTTGATTTCAAGTTAAAAATTTCGACATTTGAGCAAACATTTTACATCATTTTACATGTTTCATTAATCACCAATATTTCTTCATCAATGTCGATAAATACGGATGGCTGGTCAATTCCAGCAAACGATTTGCTGGTCCAGATTTTGTAAAGGCACAAAAAATCGACCTGTTGCTTGTGGTCGAAATTTACTTTGATTTACTAAAAATGGTGCTCTTCCCTTTACTCGTCCACCCAACAGTTTAGGCGGTTCTTTGACAATCGCCATGCGACGTTTCTACAATTTGAAGAAGAGATTATGTAAACACAAAATACTTCACGCTGTCCACGCTTGCCACACGATATCTTCTACAATGTTCAATTGACAACCAAACTAGCTACTCTGCTACCAGCAGACATGTATGTCGATGACATGTTAGCCGGGGCTAACTTCATAATAGAAGCCAACTTATTAAATATTTCGATAATCAAGGTTCTGTCTACGTGTGGCATGGAATTGTGAGAGTGATGTTCCAACTCTTCAGATATTATTGACGATGCTCAGCGACATCGTGAAGCATTAACGCACTTCGATGACGACAATTACATTAACCACAAAAAGATGTATTTCAATTTCGTGTACAGCCGAGCTTCAGTCTATCTAAATTAACGAAACGAATTGTCACTTTCGAAGTAGCACGTTTGTTTTATCCTCTTGGAATGGTTTCTACTGTCGTGGTTTTTATGGTGGTCGTGGTCGATCTGGATCAACTATCCATTCCACGATTTCTATTTGAAGACATATTTCCGAATGGCTTAATCGAACTTCATTTCGCAGAGGAAGTGGATTCAGTAAGCGGATCAAGTTTTCCTTCAGTCCATTCCTAATCAGTTTAATCATGCATATTACATCTGCATATGCAAGCTATTGATTTAACTGGCGATATAAGATGTTGCGCTGACATGTTTCAGCTTTACGAAAGATGTCCTCCAATGAGAATAAAGAGTTCCGGGGATAGAGATTCTCCTTGTCGAACATCCGTATTACCTGCAAAAATGCAACTTTAACACAGCATTGAGACTGTATTCCAGGGCAGACCACAAATTCTCTCGATTGATCGAGTCATAGGCCTGCCAGAAATTCAGGAACACGTGATATATGGGAAAAATAATTTCGGTAGCGAAGACTTGATCGATACGGACGAAATCCTCCTTGATAATCATCAACCAAGCCTTCGGCTAGAGGGGTGATTATATCTAATATAATATAGGACAGAAACTTGTATGCTGCAGAGGAGACATATACCTCGATACTTCTCATACTTCAAGCAGGCTGCCTTCTTGAATTAGTATATCGCGGCCACATTTCATTCGTCAGCATAGCCTCGCTTCGCGCCATACTAATCGAATAACGGATTAATAAACGAAAAAATTAATTGTCACCGTTACAAATTTAAAGCCAAATTAATTAATATCAACTAACATACACAACAAAATTGCCCGCAGAGTAAAAAAAAATTAATTATAATCGAAATGGCGCGATATATGATTATCGGAGCTAAGGAAGACTACAAGTGTTATGGTGAAGTAATCATAAAGTTAAATTTTATAGAACCGGTTTCAAAGACTGCCCATGATCTTGACGCATGATATCCAACTAAATATTCAACAAATCATATAATAGCAAAATATGTTGCCTAAGTACCTAACGATCTTAAAACTTTAGCGAATTAGATTCTGGTTATATACGATCAAAAGCTTATGGATGGTACACTCCATTGAAGGCCATTGGTATTCTTAATAGAAACTTTCAATTAATAAATAAAAGGAAAATGAACTACGATGAAACTGAAAGAAATTCTTGATAACAGAACCAACACAAAGAAAATAAATATATGAAATGATCCCGTACTATAGGGTCACAGCCACAGGATAATTATGGTGATTATGTTAATCGTTAATCAGTCACCAGAGACTTATTTAAACGTTCATAGAGGAAAGACGTGTATCGAGTTGTTTTTATTTGTAAGAATTAGTAAAATAGAAATAGTGAAACATTGAAAATAGCTGTGTAATTGTTTGGAATCTAATTAACATAAATTTATTGTGATGCTTGAGCGGTTGGTTGAGGATGTAAAATCCATATCGAACCGATATTTTACTCGTTCCGGCTTTGGATTCAGTTCCAAAAGATATTTTGAAGTCCATATTACAAAGAATCTTGAAACTCAGCTAACTCCAAACTACAACAAAGAATCAATAGTTTTAGAATTATTTATAAAAACTGCAACTACAAATATGTTTAAACTGGAAAAACTCAAACACCAATTTTTAAAATTAGCATACATACATATATGCGAAATTCAAGATTTCAACATATTCAAATTCTGAATGATCAAAATCAAAAAAGGAAAATCTTCCAAATTCGAATTTTCAAAATATGTACCTATATATGTTACAAAACTTGTGTTGGCAAAATTTGATTGAAGTTTTAAATTCAAAGTTGTTAATTAGCTTGACATTTGAGTTTTTAAAAAATCCATAACATTTCAAAAGTCCTAAATTTTTTTAATTGATTAGACCTTGTAAATAATAATTCAAATTAAAAATTGTTAAACTGCACCGAAATTACAACATTTTTAACTATGTTGGAATTTACATCCCTGATTGGTTTGTAATTCGAAGACAATCTGAAGAAGTCAAATCGGTCTCTACATCGTGGAGCCATCATAGCCTACAACGACCCGGCGGGTACCATATGGTGACTTGCCTTTCAGAGATTGCTGAACAGTTCGTTCTCTCTCAAATGTAAGGAGCCAACTCTCGTGCTCCTCCGTCAGCGTCCAACATTTACATTTATATATGTATATCAATGACCCTGATCAACGCTCTGTAAAGCCTCAGCTTCACGGCATTTATTAAGTGTTTAGATTTTAGCAGTGACCTTAGAGCATACAAAGCCTGCTGGCACCAGCTCTTTAATATCCTATATCGTCGTCGGTTAGAATTAGCATTAGTTCCTTTGGATGCTAGGATTGTGAGATGGATCCTATAATTTTCAATCAAATATGTACATAGATGTATATGTAATGGTTATTTTAGAGTGTAGTGTAATTTTGAGTTGTTATTGTTGAAGTGTTATTGGAAGGTTGATATTAGTTGCTTTCCGATCGACCGAAAGTCCTTATAAGCACTTATGGTTTTTATCTTTGCTAAATTACTAGTCATAACTGTTCTCCTTTTTTATCATGAGTAATCAAGTAGTGTTTCAAGTATCTACAAGCAGTTACGTCAAATTTGACAATTTCGTGAAATGGTGTCGAATAATTAAATATAATAATTGTTTATGTTTTTCAATCGACCATTTAGCCGAGACACTTTATAAGTACTTGCGGTGGTCGATTGGAAAGCAACTATAATTACTCGTGTTATTAGTAGCATCTTGTTAGTATTCCTATCAGATTTGGCTTACTTCAACGAAATTCTTATATCGATAAAATATGTTAAATATGTAGAATTTAAATGTTTAAACATATTTTCATAATATCATTTTCCGCAAAATATTTTTCAGGAGATATATTCCTATTTAGAGAAGAAAATTGATTTTGGAATTCAATGTTACTCGAATTTAGATTGTACTATAAAATTATGTTGTCTTTATTAATTAATTTCCAAGTTATACGACATCTAGGAACAAGAATTAGTTTTTAATTTAGCTACAATATTTTTTACATCTATAAACTTTTATATATTTCTCATGTATCGTCGTGGGGTTTGGTAGTGCCATGCCTGGAGCTTGATAAGCTGCATTTAATTAATCAAAAGAGATCAAATAGAACAACAGTTACAGAATTAATAATTAATTAAACAAAAGAGATCGAAAAGGCCAACAGTTACAAAAATGCATGTCACATATGCTGCCCTTTATCAATCATACACGCGAGATTGTTCAATACTAATAATTGAACTGTTTAAATAGTTTATTTTAAATTTAGAATTTAGTTATTGTGCGATAAGTTAACATAAAAAATATCCTTAAGTAAACTGAAATTATTAATTAAAAAAAATTAATTTTCATTCTGAAAACCTGAAATCAGCAATTATTATATTTATTCTTTTTTGCAAAATATGTAATGATTAATGGTGTTCTGAAACTGGTAAAGTGCAACATAGCCCAAAACAAAACAAAAATACAAACATAGGAAATATTGCTTTGACGTTTCATTTAGTGTAAAGTGAAATCAGAAACAATATAAATGAATTTAGTGCAATGAACGTACAAAAATAATAAGTGGACCGTCGACAATAATTAATAATTCAATTGTTGATTTTGATATAGGTCAGTACGAAAAATTAGGAAAAATCAAGAAAAATTAGTGCAAACGGAAATGTAGAGTGAGCACTGACAAAAACGTCTGACAAATAAACAAACTATATGGGATACCGAAAAACCAAAACGTCTGACAAATGGGATACTCTAAGAAGTCTAATAGAACAGAAATGCAAACTGTAAGTTAGCACAATCCCCTTAGCACTTCAGCAGATATTGATGCGGCAGCATAAATCCTAAAACAAGCTGTTGAAATAGCGGCTACGCCCAATGTCAATATATCAGAAAAATTAATAAACTTCCAAATAATATCCAGGAACTGGTCTTAAGAAAAGCTGAAAAGTCGGCGGCATTGTATACAGTAAGTTACCGTTGCTATAATGGAAACTAAATCAAGCAATTAAAATCCTGAGAGTAGCCGTGAGGAAAGAAGAAAACCATGGTGTCCAGAATTATGTAAGGGAGCTCTCGGCGATATAAAAAACGGATTACTCAATGTGGAAAGAGCCACAAGAAATTTATCAAGCCCAGCATACTCAACCCCACCCGTTTAGACTTCGATGAAAATTTGGCGTAAAGCGACGAAGAAAAAGCAAACGCTTTTGCGAATTGCCTTAAGGAAGTTTTTTCACCACATTATGAAATTTACAACTGCGATCTACCAGAACAATTGGCGAATGACTCAACTAAAAAAGCTGTAGGATTTTACATATTTTAGAGGTATTTTAACATTCGGAGGTGTATGTGGTCCAGATGACATACTAAAAGACTACAAAAATTTGGCAATTCCTCTATACCTACTTTTCAAATCGTTGAAATTAGGAGAATTTCGTGTGAAGTGGAAAATAACCAGAATCTTAATAACACAAATATTTAAAACTGGAGCAAGGAATGATTTTCATGTTATAGAGGTATAACGTCAATTTCATCAATCCTCAAATTATTTGAACTGGTAATATGCAATTCATTCAAAGCAGTAATCCCTAGATACTTATCACAACCTTATTGAATTCGCGAGCAACACTATTAAAGAGATTGAAAATCAGAAGCAGGTTGATGTGGTATATACAGACCTTGCTAAAACCTTTGACTCGATCAGTCATTGCGAAACATTATAATTTTTGTATAAATTTGCCTTTTCCAGCGGTTTCGTGGACTGGTTTAAATCTTACCTGAGCAACCGTACTTAATATACTAAAATCGGTAATCAAAGATCTAAATTAATCCAACCGGCTTTATCTGAATATCGACAACGGATAGACCATATCATTCAATCGAAAAGTAAATCCTGTTGAACAGCAGTACCATATAAATGGTACCATTTTAGAAGGTATTCGAAACTAAAGACCTAAGGAATACTTTTGTTGGAACCCTATAAAATGACATCATTACTAAACAGACGGGATTTACCAAAAAGTGCGTTTATTGGCAACATCTACTTCATCATATCAATGCACCATCCATACTGGAATCTATTAAATAAGAAACTTACGAGGCCACGAATTGTTACATCTGGGTATCCACAGAACAAACTATGATGATAATGAGACCATGTAAACATGATTGTCAAAAGTTTTAACAAATCAGATCACCTTTTTGACTTTTGTATAAGTAGCGATAGCTTTAAACGTAGGTTAAAACATCATTTTGCTTATAATTGTATTTTTATATTTATAATTTCCTTAATATATGTATCATTTTTCAAGTCAAATTTGTACTGATCTCCTTATAAATAAATAAGTTAATATACAATTTAAGTAGAACGGAGTTACCAATATAATCAAAAACTGCATAAGCCTAAAAATGGCTCCAGTACACGACCTTATTACTGATAAAACGATTAGAGAATTACCAGATTAATACATAATACTAATAACATATAGCTATCATGCGAACTGGTTATATTCCTCAAAACGGAAGATCAAATCAGGATAATTCATAAGACTGGAAAGAAGAAACACAAATTTCGTCATATCGTCCAATAAGCATTCTTCCACAATCTCAAAGTTATTTGAAAAAATGTTATTAAAGAAACTAAAACCAATACTGCAACAATGACATCCTATTCCAACCACCAATTTGGTTTCCGAAACCAGCATGGCACTATACAGCAAGTGCACAGAATTGTAAATGCTATCTAACTCAACTTGGAGGAAAAGAAATATTGTTCTGCTGTGTTCTTGAATATTGCATCTTCTTGGATAATTTACAAGATTAAAAACATCAAAGACAATATCTGGTTAAACAAAAATCAGCAACTACTGGATTAAATTATATTAGCGTAGGCGACTCACAAGGGAGCGTTCTAGGTCCAGTGTTAAGTTACAGCCGATTTATCCATAATAACAAAGTAATAGTATCAACATTTTGCAATAACATTAAAGTGAACCAATTCACGATGAACAAATGCATCTGTCCAACTAAACAATATAACTATTCCGCAAAATCAAATAAAACCAAAAATTTCGAAAATTTCGTTATTGGAAGAAAATTAAAATTGTCGTTGGACAATAATAGGCTACAATAAAAAGCGATATTAATGCCCATATGGATATACGATATCAAATTATGGAGTGCCACCAGCGCATCAAATACCGATCGTCTGCAACGATCCAAGCAAAAATACTTCGCACTATTACAAATGCGTAGTGGTATATTCGAAATACATACACGCGGACCTAACAAATTAATTTAAAAATTAATTAATAACCACCTATAGCTAATTTGAATTGTATGGTCCCGATCATAGAGGAATCCCATCGGATTTATTTCTCAGTCCATGTAATTTACTGTGATGACGTAAAATGGCACTACTGTAATAACTTTGTTCCAGACAAAAGCTCAATAAATTCTAATGCCCTGGGTAAGGATTTTTCTTAAATACTCGTACATGAAAATCAATAAAAAAAAAAGTATTCTGATAATTTTACAAAATTATCTGGATAATCGAATATCTGAATTATCTCTAGGTATTCCCACTGCTAAATTTGTTGAATCTTGCTACCAAAATTAAGAATTGAAATCAAATATGGATGTTGTAACATAAATTTAAAAAAAAGAGAGATCATGGCGTAGAATAGGTTCTGGATAACAGTATACTTCTTTACCACTGCCTATAGTTAATCAAATATGCGTCGACATGTTATACTTTAGCACATGATTATCTAAATCTTTTAGTGAAGCAAAAAATTTTCAATAAATATCGAGGAAGTGAAATATTTAAGATAAACCCCTATCTTATCTAACACAATTCCCACGAACATTAACTATAACTTGATATGCATTTAAACTTAACATTTGTATAAAACGACATTTTGTATAAGGTCAATATAGTCGTTTGATTTAAATTCTAAAACTCAACTCCAAATATAGATACAGTTCTCCTGTAAATAAAGAGAACAAAGAGTGCCATTGTCTCAATAAATGACACACAATCCCCCTTAAGCAGTGTTACCCATCTTCTCACAAAAATTACTCGCTACGTTATTTATCGTAGATTTATAAATGTATTCTAACGGCCTTGGAGTTATAATATCTAACGATAAATTAATATGCAAAATTGAAAAAAAAACAATTTACTTACTTACAAAAATTTGGCAATTCCTCTATACCTACTTTTCAAATCGTTGAAATTAGGAGAATTTCGTGTGAAGTGGAAAATAACCAGAATCTTAATAACACAAATATTTAAAACTGGAGCAAGGAATGATTTTCATGTTATAGAGGTATAACGTCAATTTCATCAATCCTCAAATTATTTGAACTGGTAATATGCAATTCATTCAAAGCAGTAATCCCTAGATACTTATCACAACCTTATTGAATTCGCGAGCAACACTATTAAAGAGATTGAAAATCAGAAGCAGGTTGATGTGGTATATACAGACCTTGCTAAAACCTTTGACTCGATCAGTCATTGCGAAACATTATAATTTTTGTATAAATTTGCCTTTTCCAGCGGTTTCGTGGACTGGTTTAAATCTTACCTGAGCAACCGTACTTAATATACTAAAATCGGTAATCAAAGATCTAAATTAATCCAACCGGCTTTATCTGAATATCGACAACGGATAGACCATATCATTCAATCGAAAAGTAAATCCTGTTGAACAGCAGTACCATATAAATGGTACCATTTTAGAAGGTATTCGAAACTAAAGACCTAAGGAATACTTTTGTTGGAACCCTATAAAATGACATCATTACTAAACAGACGGGATTTACCAAAAAGTGCGTTTATTGGCAACATCTACTTCATCATATCAATGCACCATCCATACTGGAATCTATTAAATAAGAAACTTACGAGGCCACGAATTGTTACATCTGGGTATCCACAGAACAAACTATGATGATAATGAGACCATGTAAACATGATTGTCAAAAGTTTTAACAAATCAGATCACCTTTTTGACTTTTGTATAAGTAGCGATAGCTTTAAACGTAGGTTAAAACATCATTTTGCTTATAATTGTATTTTTATATTTATAATTTCCTTAATATATGTATCATTTTTCAAGTCAAATTTGTACTGATCTCCTTATAAATAAATAAGTTAATATACAATTTAAGTAGAACGGAGTTACCAATATAATCAAAAACTGCATAAGCCTAAAAATGGCTCCAGTACACGACCTTATTACTGATAAAACGATTAGAGAATTACCAGATTAATACATAATACTAATAACATATAGCTATCATGCGAACTGGTTATATTCCTCAAAACGGAAGATCAAATCAGGATAATTCATAAGACTGGAAAGAAGAAACACAAATTTCGTCATATCGTCCAATAAGCATTCTTCCACAATCTCAAAGTTATTTGAAAAAATGTTATTAAAGAAACTAAAACCAATACTGCAACAATGACATCCTATTCCAACCACCAATTTGGTTTCCGAAACCAGCATGGCACTATACAGCAAGTGCACAGAATTGTAAATGCTATCTAACTCAACTTGGAGGAAAAGAAATATTGTTCTGCTGTGTTCTTGAATATTGCATCTTCTTGGATAATTTACAAGATTAAAAACATCAAAGACAATATCTGGTTAAACAAAAATCAGCAACTACTGGATTAAATTATATTAGCGTAGGCGACTCACAAGGGAGCGTTCTAGGTCCAGTGTTAAGTTACAGCCGATTTATCCATAATAACAAAGTAATAGTATCAACATTTTGCAATAACATTAAAGTGAACCAATTCACGATGAACAAATGCATCTGTCCAACTAAACAATATAACTATTCCGCAAAATCAAATAAAACCAAAAATTTCGAAAATTTCGTTATTGGAAGAAAATTAAAATTGTCGTTGGACAATAATAGGCTACAATAAAAAGCGATATTAATGCCCATATGGATATACGACATCAAATTATGGAGTGCCACCAGCGCATCAAATACCGATCGTCTGCAACGATCCAAGCAAAAATACTTCGCACTATTACAAATGCGTAGTGGTATATTCGAAATACATACACGCGGACCTAACAAATTAATTTAAAAATTAATTAATAACCACCTATAGCTAATTTGAATTGTATGGTCCCGATCATAGAGGAATCCCATCGGATTTATTTCTCAGTCCATGTAATTTACTGTGATGACGTAAAATGGCACTACTGTAATAACTTTGTTCCAGACAAAAGCTCAATAAATTCTAATGCCCTGGGTAAGGATTTTTCTTAAATACTCGTACATGAAAATCAATAAAAAAAAAAAGTATTCTGATAATTTTACAAAATTATCTGGATAATCGAATATCTGAATTATCTCTAGGTATTCCCACTGCTAAATTTGTTGAATCTTGCTACCAAAATTAAGAATTGAAATCAAATATGGATGTTGTAACATAAATTTAAAAAAAAGAGAGATCATGGCGTAGAATAGGTTCTGGATAACAGTATACTTCTTTACCACTGCCTATAGTTAATCAAATATGCGTCGACATGTTATACTTTAGCACATGATTATCTAAATCTTTTAGTGAAGCAAAAAATTTTCAATAAATATCGAGGAAGTGAAATATTTAAGATAAACCCCTATCTTATCTAACACAATTCCCACGAACATTAACTATAACTTGATATGCATTTAAACTTAACATTTGTATAAAACGACATTTTGTATAAGGTCAATATAGTCGTTTGATTTAAATTCTAAAACTCAACTCCAAATATAGATACAGTTCTCCTGTAAATAAAGAGAACAAAGAGTGCCATTGTCTCAATAAATGACACACAATCCCCCTTAAGCAGTGTTACCCATCTTCTCACAAAAATTACTCGCTACGTTATTTATCGTAGATTTATAAATGTATTCTAACGGCCTTGGAGTTATAATATCTAACGATAAATTAATATGCAAAATTGAAAAAAAAACAATTTACTTACTTCCTCGAGGTCCAAAAAATTTTACACAAAATTCATTAAGTCCTCCTAGTAGAGTAACCTCGTGTTTGCTTTCAATTCTAAAATATAAAAATAGCCAGATTATTTAAAAAATTACCCTAGAACAGAAACCCCACAGTACAGTCCCCTTCCCACATGTACTCACAATTTAATGACATCCGTATCCATACGCCTTTTCCCAGCACTAGGTGAAGACATTATTCGTAATTTTGTTGTTTACAGAAGAGTACGTTACTTATTCGAAGATGGTCGATTTATCTTTAAAATGCTCAATTTTCCACCAATATTTAGTTCGATAAGTAATTTTATAATGAATTTGAAAAAAAAAAATTCTTTCTGACTTCTTCAACAATGTGTAATGACAGTTCTGCTATAATAAAAATGAAAATAAAGGAAAACAAAAACATTATTACAAATACATTTACATTTTACAGACACATAAATACATTTTTTTTTTTTTTTGTTTAATTGGTCGTATAAAAAATAATAATATTTATGTACAAAGCGTAGTAAAAATGTGTGCGGATTAAAAAGTATTGTAACCAGCGAAAACATTCAGTTTACATTGTGCTGCCCGATGTAAAATAAATGTTTACCCACTCAGCAATTTCGAGAGTATCACCTAGTAACCATAGCGAATATAATTTATAAAAAATACTTTTTTCGATATCGAAATTGTAATGGGATTTTTCTATAGGCAGATGTTGGAAGACTCTTATTTTTCATTTATATTGCAATTTTTATTTATATTTTCTATGAGATAAGTAAAATTTATCTGAGAAGAGCTTGAGTTAGTTATAAATTCAAATTGATAAAGTTTTAATTGCTAATTTTTAGTTTTTGTAAAACTACTTTTTTTCTGAACGTTTGTTTTCGTTTGTTGTTTGGTTTATAAGAAATCGTGTGTCGATTTGGTACGAATCATTTAAACGAGCATTTGATTTTTTTTATGTAATGATTTGTTTTTTTTGTTGTAACACAGTGTGATAATTTGATTTTTCAATTCGAGCTGATGAAATTTTCAGTTTCTTATTGTTTTGAAGATTGCAGTGAAAGTATGTAAATGGCGGAAATGAGGATAATTTAAGATAAGTACATACATACAAATATTAAGTGCATAATTTATGTATTATCTTAATTAAAACTTACTGTCTATTTTGTACAGTACGAGTATATATGTATAACTGGTACCGATTGACGTTCTAATAAATTTTGTTAATTGTTAACTTATGTTTCTTGTAATATTATTGTTTGTGAATATATTGAATGCAACTGCATATATCTTCTTTTAACTGTTTTCTTGTTTCAAGCCGTGTACTCGAGACCGGATGTGTACTCGAGACCAGGAAATTAAAGCCGATCTCTCTCCCAATCAAATCAACTAAAATGACGAAAATCGCGCCCCCTTTTCTCTTCTTTGAGTTGAAATATATTTTAATTTTGAGCAAAAAACTCGCAGACGCGCAACTTAATCATACAAAAATTCGCTTAAACACACAAAAATTCTCTCAGAGAGAGATCGGATTTGATTTCCTAGGATTTGAAATTCGGTCTCGTGTATAAGCCTTTAGTTTAAGTTAATTGGTAAAATTAAACCAAAAATATTTGAAAAAAAAATACCGCCCTTATGTCGTTCCAAATTGCCAGATATAAAAATATATTGTACTTAATTGAGGAAAGTACTTATGGAAAAGATTTTAAGCATGTAATTGCTTCTGTAATTATGGAGAGCCGTGGACCGTGGTATGATGGGAGTATAATAAATGTGGCATATCGATGATTTGGCAACAGATAATCTGATAACCCGTGGTTTAGATCGGGAAAATGTCTAATTAAAAATTATCGAAATAGATTTGTTCAAGAATAAAAGTAAAAATTGTATTTACAAAATAACGGTATGTACTAAATAAATTTTAATTAAAATAGTACACAAACTATATATATATGTAAATATATAAATTTGATTATACATACTTATACATACATATGCTAAATAAACCAAAAATTTCATCAGCACGAAATAAAATGAAAAGTATCACCCTGCGTCAAAGCAAAAAGAAAACAAATCATTACACTAAAAAAAATCAAATGCTCGTTTAAATAGTTCGTAACAAATCGGCACACGATTTTTTATAAACAAAACAAAAAACGAAAACTGTTTAGAAAAAAAGTAGTTTTACAAAAACTAAAAATTATCAATTAAAATTTTATCAATGTGAATTTATAACTATCCCAACCTGTTTTCAGATAAATTTTACATGTCTCATAGAAAATTGAAAATAAAAATTGCACTATAACAAGAAGATGTTACAAGCCTTCCAAAATCTGCCTATAGAAAAATGCCATAGTAAATTTCATTTCATATAAAAAAAAGAAACAAATCGGCCTATACGCATACTACATCAAAATCTTGTGGCATGGTTTGTAATATAGTGGCATTGCATGTACATTATTTTAGTTAAGTATGAACAAACAAATTATTTTATTTAGTATAAAATAAAAACGAATTTAAATATATTCACTAATATTTAGTTAGAATGTCAAAAATACACTATCTCAAAAAATAAAAAATATAATATGTACCTATTTTGATTTTATAAAATATTATAAAACTGACTTATTTTAATATACTATTTTACTAACGAACTTCGGTTTTAAACCGGATAGTAAATCAGTACTAGAGTTCACAGCTGCAACATATATTAAATAATAAATATATACGACATTACGTGGGCCAAAAAATGTTGCTTCTCCTATTTAATCTACACACTTAACTTTAAAATTTATAAATTCGTTATTATAAGTGACATTATATAACTGTGAAGCCTTGTACACGAGTTAGGAAATATTTGCTAGGAAATCATAGCCGATCTCTCTCTGAGAGAATTTTGTGTGATTAAGTCGGTCGTCTGCGAGTTTTTTGCTCAAAGTTAAAGATATTTCAACTCAAAGAAGAGAAAAAGGGGCGTGTTTTTCATCATTTTAGTTGATTTGATTGGGAGAGAGATCGGCTATGATTTCCTAGCAAATATTTCCTAACTCGTGTACAAGCCTTGATGCAGCTGCACATTGTACACTGTCGTGTTTTCACGAAGTTTCTTTTAAATAAGTGATATCGACTGCTGTATGTAACCACACCATTCTACCCTTAGCCTATGATAAAATCTGTAGAGTGAATATACGGATTGTGAATGAATATCTGATTATATTGTACTAAAAACCTATTTGTATATGTATATATTTTTCTTGTCGCGTGTTATTTGGAATTTTAAAAAAATTTCAAAGCTTGTACTCCCGAAAGAACAAGAATTTGTTTTTGTTGTGTTGGTATTTCTAGTCTTGTTTTTTTTTCCAAATATTCGAGTTCGAATATAGTTCTAGATAAGAATTTTCTCGTTTCTTAAGCAGCGTACATAACATTGGGAGAATTTACCATAGTATTGAGTTGAAGTTAGACGATGATGTTTTCGCTCAAAATTTAGGCCGTTTTGTAAAATTTGCTCAATTTTTCATTATCAATTTGAGATTGGCTGTGTCAATACCACTTTTATTACCAAAGTGGTTATATACTACTATATCGTTTATTATTGTGCGTTTTAAGATAACATGTCTTATTTTAGATTTTTTAAATTATTGGTTCAAGCGGTGAATTTAAATAACAAATAAATTCAACGAAATGGAGCAAAATATGGATATGGACTGAATTACTAAACTGATTTACTACTTAACAACAAAACATAATTCCAAATTATACGGAGACATTTTGGAACTGTATTGCACTATTTACTAACCACAATCAATATAATAATTAAGATTACACAAATACACAATACCAACTGAAAATCATTTATTAAAATTAATAATATGTAATAATTATATTATATAAAAATCTAATTTTATTATAATATTACATAATTTTATATTAAAATTAAATAGCTACACGAAATATAATTAAAACAATAAACATATGTACACAAAAATTATCGGTGACACGGAATAGAAAAATAAAATAAAATTAAACGTCAAAATTCAAAAAGAGCAAACTATAATATGCAGTACATTTATGTTACACTGCGTATTACAGTTTGCTTTTTTGGCAATATTCAAAAAATTGCTCATAATTTAAAAAATAATTATGTTTTAGTTGGTAACCCTGCGGCCCATTTTACTCAAAGATAGAATTTTTTTAACTCGAGTATGGCAAAAGTAGGAGGGGCTTGTATCATTTTAAGCGATTTGATTGATCGAGAGACCGGGAATTATACTATGGTAAATTCTCCCGATGTTATGTACGCTGCTTTAAAATCATAGAACACGAACTCGAAAAAAAGGGAAATTTTAAAAAGAAATTATTTCAAACAAATATTTTTCATTGTATTTAGCTTAATACCTGTATTATTTGATAATTAAACATAAAAAAATATTGTTAAAAGTTGAAATTTATTCAATAAAATATAACTTAAATGAAATATATTGGTTAAATTGAATAAAATGTCCCAGTATTATTTCCGATGTTCTATATAGACTTGAAGAAGTCTATATAGAACATCGGGAATAATACTGGAAAAATTAATTTAATTTAACCAATATATTTTATTTAAGTTCTACACTTCTAACAATATTTTTTGACGTTTATTGTCAAATAATACAGGTATTAAGTTAAATACAATTTAAAATATGTAGTTTAACATTAAATGTATGATATTTATTGATAAAAAATTAAATTCATTTGGATTTTACTGAAAAAACGAAAAAATTCTTAGTCTTCATTTACATGGTTGTTTTCGTCGTTGTTTTCGAGTGTTGTTTTCGACTTATCGTGGACAACAACAAAAACTTAACTGCTCTTCGGTTTTGGCATCCATATTGTATATAATAGTATGATTAGTCTTTGCACAGTTGACTGCAATTTCTTGCTCAATTAATTCTAAATCGTCTTCAAAAGACTCATTTAGGAATTCAATTTCGGAATAATTTATGGAACTCATATTAGTATTTTTAATTGATTTAGCGGAACGTTATAATAATGCACCTCTACACAATTGAAAAATTATTATTATATTTGTACCACTGACAGGTCGCATTTGTAAACAAAAAAAATATCGATTTATCGATAAGTTATATCAAAGATTATTTATATATAAGATAGGAATACACGAACAAAAAAGTACGGATTTCCACTTTTGGATTCTAAAATTATAATTGAATGCAGCCATCTATAAGAAGATTTATTAATTGTTATAGCTAAGTTCAACACCTGTCATAATTAGTTACATCTGCAAAAGACAATCTAAGCTTGTACAGTAATTTTATCTTCTTTTTTTGTTGTTCGAAAAATTTAAAATGAAATAGAAAAAGTTCAACCTTGGAATGGTTTTTTGTTGTTTTTTCGTATTTTTCATTCGCATCTCTTCCATGTTTTTATTAAGTACAATTCGCAAAGGATTTCAATTTTTAGTAAATATTACAATTCGCTAAAAAACTGAATAGATTCCGTTTTTGATCGACGATATTATCATAATAATACGGCAGATTATCTCTTGATTAAAAATATGGAAATAATTACATACATATACTTACTCGACCTTGATTAACTTATTATTTTTGATTTAAAGTCCATATGCATAAATAGGTATTTAACTTTTTTTTATGGTACAAATGAACTATCTGATGTAATGTAACAATTGAACTATCTGTTTTAAAATATTTTATTATTAACCAACGTGTGATTTCCTTTGTCAAAATATTGCAATATTGCAGATATATTAATTAAAAACGAATAGAATTGTTTTATAATTTTATTTGACATAAAGATTTGAAGTTTATTATTTACTGATAAAATCTTGAATTCCATTGGGCATAAAAACCTCTTCTATGTATATGTATACATAAGTATATCAACAAATAAAATCGCAGTGCCAGAGAGGCCAGAGTTTACATGAAAATAAAAATTGTTTTCAGTTTTAAATATAAATATTTCATTAAAAATATACATATAAAAAAATAAGAACAAATGTCTAAATCTGGTATTTTGTCATAGGCCGGTTTAATTTGGATATTTTGGTATTTTTATGAGTTGATATTAACATTAAATCAAATTAAATGTTTAACTGTATAATTTTGTTTTAATGATAATTCTGTGACTTAAAATGCTTTTCTTCGATTGGGATTTTCAATACGATCATTCGATCATTTATTTCTTATCATTTTTAATATTCTCTAGTTTCCATATACAGTTTTTCCTAATTAAAACGGGAATTAAGAACTTTAGAGCATTTTCCTTGTATCCCTTACATGTTGCTGTGAACCATTCGCTATATCTATCATCTTTATTAGTCGCATTTAAGCAATTTGTTAAATATGGTTTGTATTAATCTTCTGTTATCCAAAATTTTGATAAAATATTTTGCAAAAATTGATACATGAAGCGTAGTAATTTTTAGGAACAAGTCAGTCGGATTTCCTATGTATAAATCATTAGAAGTATTTATATAGTTTCTACATTTTATTAAACATTCAGATAACGACAAATTTTTATCTTGCTTAACCATATATTCCAGGCAAGATTGACAATTCATTTATTTTGTCAACTTATAAATAATATATCCTAAAAAATATCGAAAAATTCTCAAACTTTTCATTCAATTCGTTTACTACATTATTATCACTTTCTCTTTCAGAATCTATAAGATCGGTTTCCTTCACGTTTCTTAAATTTTCAATTTCTTGTCTTGTATTATTTGTAATCTCAAACGGGTCAGTTTCCAAAAAAGTGCATTTATCTGGTTCATAATTTAAAATCGACGAATGAAAAATTAACTTACTTGATATAATTTTAGCAATAAAAAAATTAAAATCATACAGCGATGGATTAAAATTGTTACCTCCTTTTGAACCAATTTGAGAAAATAAATTTTCTACCGCATCCGTTTATAATTTTGACGTTGAGATGTATGAGATATTCAGGTTTGTATCACTTATCGCAGAAGTTAAGTCTAAAATACCTCTTATTGTGTGAATCAGTGTGAATCTTAATGTTTTCCAAATACTCACACATAACTTTTACTATTTAACGCGTCAAATGTTTGTCCAGTTTTTCAATAAATATTGCCGTTGCTAAAGCATGCTGTTTTGTTTTATTGGTGTTAAATTTTTTTAAATGGTCGAAAGTTCGAACTTCAGTCGCGCAACTACGGCTTAAAATTTGTGTAGCTAAGTTAACTCTCATTCGCTCAAATATATTGGAGTATATGTGCCTTAAAGTTAACTTAGGGCAAACTATTATAACAGATTCACTGTCTATTTAGTATAGCTCACTAAGTATAATCCACGTAGTCAACCCTTCCGCTGTAACTATAATATCATATGCTAGAAGAGTATTCCGAACTGACTTAAATAAATGTGGTATATCGAATAAGGCAAACAATTTTTGTTTATCCACAATAAAGAATGGTTGAGTTTTACTTACTCCTAACATCTTGTACGTACTATGGTTATTTGTACCTTGATCACACACAATTCCTCTAATATTTAACCCCTCGGAATCCTCGTGGGTTCCAGCCAATTTTAATAATAACCCCAATTTCTGTAATTCTGTGTTATTTTTTAAAATTAGCTCCTTTAGTTTTGTTCCACATATGGGATCTTCAGTTGCAAAATAGCTTAAAACAAATTAGTCTGTGCTAAATAATCCTCTTGACATAAATACACTTATGTATTCAGCGATTTTATGCTGTCGTTCACCATCTCCAAAGTCGACTACTTCTATAATTTGATCATTTGCTCGGTTATATTTTAGATCAGATCTTATCTTAATTTCGTCGAACAGTAAAATATGCTCTTTGTCTCGGTTAGACATTTTCTTAACCTTATTTTCAATTTGCTCAATTAGGTTTTTATTAATCCCCGGTTGTAACTGGGTTAAAATATTTCAATTGCAAATTGTCCTTACGTAAATTGCAAATTAAGAGTATTTCTTAAATACTGATAAGTTGAGTTTAATTGAAATTCTATAATTTGCACCAACCGCCCTTCGTCATCTGTATATTTAGAATTTCTGTGACGCTTTCTCAATAACATCTTACATAATTTCTAATCATTTTGAATGAATTACTTTAAAAAAAATTTTTAAATTAAAATTGGGCGGATTTTATTCTAGCACTCATGCCAATGGGCCCACGGGACAATACCCACATTCACACTAACATTCATTCAACCTATTCATCCCATTCACACAACTACAGTATACCACACCTGCGCATTGCATAGCTCCATGTCATCCTGTACAGTGACATGGAAGATGGGTCGGCACATGAGTTCTACATTCCAACAGAGGGTCATAGATGTTTTCAATTTAATCACCGATTAATCACCGATCGTAATCGGGAGATGAAAAATTCATTTTGCATCCCGCCTCTGTTGGGATTCGAGAACCCGGTACCTCCCGATCCAAACGTCGCAGCTTTAACCACTGCGCTATTTGCTCGGTGAAATACTTTCTTCCACGATATCTAGCAAAATAATGATAATCGAAAATACGTTAAAAATACACAAACAAATGTCTTGTATTTATGTTATGTACGAGTATAATAGGTATATACATACATAATATGCATTTAATATTATTTTTTCTATTTTTCTTTTGTTTTAAATGAAATAGTAAACTAAATAAAAACACTGTTTGGTGCTAAATCCTGTCTACACACATAGACAGGTTTTAGCTTCTATTTCATTTACCATTTCATTTTAAATTTTTCAGACAAAAAAAAGAAGATAAAATTGCTGTACAAGCTTAGATTGTCTTTTGTAGATGTAGCTAATAATGACAGGTGTTGAACTTAGCTATTACAATTAATAAATCTTCTTATAGATGGCTCCATTCAATTATGCTTTTAGAATCCAAAAGTGGAAATCCGTACTTTTTTGTTCGTGTATTCCTATCTTATATATAAATAATCTTTGGTTATATTTAGTTATTACATAAAACTACAAAAAACAATTAAATATATATATTTAAATACATTTTTATTATTAAATATATCAATTTAAATTCATAATTGTAATAGATATAAAAAAAATTAAAAATATATTTAAACAATCGATAAGTTATTTTTCGAAAACAACCAAAAAGATGTATGGGGGACATATTTCTGTTGTTTTCGAGTGTTGTTTTGGGTACACTGTCAATGTACATATTCAATATTTTTACGGTGTAAACGATCAATTTTTCTATGGGAAAAACAACAACAAAAACTAAAACTGAAAAACAACGACGAAAACAACCATGTAAATGAAGACTTACCCAAAACTATATTCGAACTCGAAAATTTTTGAATAGAAAAGACACTCAGCTAACTATACTATTTTTTTGGATTTTTTTATATACATTTCTATTTCAATACTTTTTATTTAATAATTTAAACAAACACAGAACACTATTTATTTAGTTTATAAACAAAGCCATAATGTAAAACAGAAAATTTTAAGTTTTGATACAAAATGAATAAAAAATACATTATTTCATGATCGTTTTTTAAACGAGATCATCATCAATTCTTAATTATAAACATCAATCTGTGCTATTTAACATACGTGAGCATTGATAATGTTATAGAAATCACATTTAATTATCATTTAATAATTGTATCAATTTAAAACAAAAATTTGATATTCTTCAACAACAACAACAATGTTATAGCCCGTCAAACAAGGTGCTACGTTTACGTAACATAAGAGGAGAATATTGTTCATTGGATTTATTAGACTTTTAAGTGCCACTAGAGGCGCTAGTATCCATACGAAAAAGATGACTTAAGTATGTTTATACATGAAATTCCCTAGAATTTGTTTATTTTATATGGCTTGATCACCTTTCGCTCTAGTTTGAAAATATTTCACTAGATGTCAGACACTTTGTGTAAAAAGGCGAGTTGAAGATTGAAGGAGCACAAACTCCACGTAGCGGCATATATATATATATATATATATATATATATATATATATATATATATATATATATATATATATATATATATATATATATATATATATATATATATATATATATATATATATATATATATAATAAAGTTTTATTTTACAAAACGTTTGTATTAGTTTTTATTTTGTACTTGTGTTGCTTTTCTGTTTTATTAACCATATTTTACGTTTATTTTGCCTCTTAAAGGTTGCATTGGTGAAAAAATTTATTTATATACAGATTGTTGTTGTTTCCAAAGTACTATTTTCTTAATTTTCTTCATATTCCTTTACATATACATATAATATGTATATGTATATAAAAATTCGTATGAAATATTCGAAAATAATTGTTGATATTACAGACAAATTGATATTGACGATTAGAGAATTACGAATCGTACGTAACGGAAACATTATGAAACAAATATACAAGCAGTTTGACGTTTATGATTATTTCTAAAATACATAATCATCAGATCAGTGAGAAATTTAACTAAAGAGTATTTTTTTGTATTGAACAAAAGTACTGATTATGTCTAAAATTATGTACGTTAAATTATTTATTATTTCCTCTTTTGACGATTGTAAAAGTAGCAAAAGCGCTTCTCGTGGAAAAATTATACGAGCAAAATGACTTTTGTGATTTGTGTAATAATGACTAATGACAATGGAGGAAATAATAAATAATTATACATAATCAGTAATGCTGTTCAATACCTAAAACCAATGCCTCTACATTACAAGCCATGACACAAGATTTTGATGTAGTATGCGTATAGGGCTATTCGTTTCTTTTTTTTTATATGAAATAATGAAATTTACTATGGGATTTTTCTATAGGCAGATTTTGGAAGGCTTTTATCTTCTAGTTATAGTGCAATTTTTATTTTCAATTTTCTATGAGATAAGTAAAATTTATCTGAAAACAGTTTGAGATAGTTATAAATTCAAATTGATAATATTTTAATTGATAATTTTTAGTTTTTGTAAAACTACTTTTTTCTCAACAGTTTGTTTTCGTTTTTTGTTTTGTTTATAAGAAATCGTTTGCCGATTTTGTACGAACCATTTAAACGAGCATTTGATTTTTTTAGTGTAATGATTTGTCTTCTTTTTGCTTTGACGTAGGGTGATACTTTTTTTCGTGTTGATGAAATTGTTGATTTATTTTCAGGATTGGGGTGAAAGCATATGTATGTAAATAGCGAATTTTCAAATTAAGATAAGTATAGCAGTGCGAAGGCAGCAGTGAGCGTTTGCGAATTGGGATAGAATCCTGGGTTTGCACCATGGGCCTTTGTGGCATTGAGTGCGGAATCCTCGTGGGTTCCGGCCAATTTTAATAATAATAATAATAAGATAAGTATAATCAAAATTATATATTTACATATATGTATTTATATAGTTTGTGTATTATTTTAATTAAAATTTATTTAGTACATACCGTTATTTTGTACATACAATTTTTACTTTTATTCGTGAAGAAATCGATTTCGTTAATTTTTAATTAGATATTTTCCCGATCTAAACCACGGGTTACAAGATTATCTGACGGCGAATCATCGATATGCCACATTTATTATACTCCTATAATACCACGGTCCACGGCTCTCCATGATTATGCTTGACATGCTTAAAAACTTTCCCATAAGCACCTTCCGCAATTAAGTACAATATATTTTTATATCTGGAAATTTGGAACGACATAAGGGCGGTATTCTGGTATTTAAATATTTTTGGTGTGACATTTCCGCTAGGAGTATTTTTAAATTCCAATTTTACCAATTAACTTAAACTAAAACCAAAAAACAGTTAAAACAAGATATGCAGTTGCATTCAATATATTGTCAAACAATAATATTACAAGAAACATAAGTTAACAATTAATAAAATCTGTAAGAACGTCAATCGGTACCAGTTATACATATATACTCGTAATGTACAAAATAGACAGTAAGTTTTAATTAAGATAATACATAAATTATGCGCTTAATATTTGTATGTATGTACTTAACTTAAATTATCCCCATTTCCGACATTTACATACTTTCACTGCAATCTTCAAAACAATAAGAAACTGAAAATTTCATCAACTCGAAATAAAAAAAAATTATCACCCTGTGTCACAACAAAAAAAAACAAATCATTACATAAAAAAAAATCAAATGCTCGTTTAAATGGTTCGTACCAAATCGGCACACGATTTGTTATAAACAAAACAAAAAACGAAAACAAACTGTTCAGAAAAAAAGTAGTTTTATAAAAACTAAAAATTATCAATTAAAACTTTATCAATTTGAATTTATAACTATCTCAAGCTCTTCTCAGATAAATTTTACTTATCTGATAGAAAATTGAAAATAAAAATTACACTATAACTACAAGATAAAAGCCTTCCAAAATCTGCCTATAGAAAAATCCCATAGTAAATTTCATCATTTTATAAAAAAAAAAGAAACAAATAGCCCTACACCCATACTAATGATTTGATTTTTTTTTACTTGTGTATAATATAGAGGCATTGCTAAAACGCGCTTTGGTAAAATTTCTCAACGATCTGTTTAATTTGTAATCAAACTGCTTGTATGTGATGCTCCAATCGCCAATAGGCGATACCACACAAAACCAAAACACCGTGCGCAAATACCATCAAGTAAAAATTACAAAATACGTTTAAGGGTTTGTGCGTTTTTATAATACATAAATACAAAATATAATACGTTTTATTTTACAGTACGTTTGATTTTTATTTTGAACTTGTGTTGCTTTTCTGTTTTGTCAAAATCTTCTATACTAACAAGGCTTACTGATTTTTTGACCATTTTTTTACCTGACTTTTGACCTGACTTTTAACCATATATTACTTTTATTTTGCCTCTTTAAGGTTATATGAGTGATTGTTGTTGTTTCTAATGTACTACATATTTCGTTATTTTTCTTCATATTCCATTGTGAAAAAAAACAAAATAAAATACATTGGTATTAGTTGTTTTATTTTAAATTTTTATTGTGTGACGAATATGTACACAACCAATACCATGAAAAAGAGGCACGTTGTCTCTCTAATGTGAAGTTCTTTGTGGTTTAAAAAAAAAAATCAAATTTTCGTTGACACCAAAGAAATTAATATGAAATTGCTATTTTTTTGTCTCTGTGTTAGTAAAGAGAGAAAGAGAGGTAAATACTAAATAGAACGAGGGCGAAATGTATTATTATGACGTCTTCCGTCGTTTGTTTATTTCTTTTATGAAACGCAATATGGACACGAGTTGGTGTTAACTAAAATTTCAGAAAAAATTGTTAATTCCAAAAAAACTTTAAAAATTTAAATTTATAATATCTTTTTTGATACGATTTAATTCAACATTAATTTTATAAACACGTATTTTAAGAAAAATAAATGACTATAAATCACGTTTTGCTTTGTTTATGTTTATATTTTCGATTTGACGCATAATTTTGTATTGGGTTTTATTTAAAATGGAAGAAAAAATCGACAATTTCATTTTTTGCTACACATTTCTATTTTTTGCTATTTTTTGTCGTAAAAGAACATGAAATCGAAAAAATAGCAACATTTTTTGTTACTTTTTTGATGTATTTTACTTTTTTTGGTTGTAAAGAACTTCCCAAGTATAACAAAACTGAAAATTTGAATCTAGTACGAAATTTTTTCCGGTTTTCGGTAGCAAAAATCGGGAAATGATGAAATTTGGTTTCAAAATTTTAACACTTACAGCGTTGGTGTATTTTTTTTTTATTTTTGTCAGAAACGCCATTTCGGTTGGTTAGATTTTTGTTGTGAAATTTTCTGTGTTTTATTTTCGAGTATTTTTAATTGAAATTAATTAATTATTATGTATATAATATTATAGTGTATAATATTAATTAAGTGTATATAAATATATCTTTTTTTGTGTATAAATTTCGGACGTAAATAATATTTCTTGTGTACATATATAGTTATTTGTTCATTTCATTTTGTTCAATCATTTATTGAAAGGTAAATATTTTGTGATATGTTTTAGTTAAATAAGTTGGTTACTAACAAAATTAAGATTATGTGTATTTAGTAAATTTGGTTTATCTCAATATTGGGGTAAATAAGATAAATTGGCACCCTTTTTCGAACATTATTTACATTTAAATTCTTATATAAACATAATCGTATTCTCAACATGTCAATAATTTCTCACATACTATACATCTCTGAACTTTTTATCTAATTACAGATTGTACACTGGATAAGTTCCCGAGCGCTACAGAAACCCAGTTTGTTCAGTTCTGTACACAATATTTTATTATACTAAAGATAAGACGACAAAAAAATTAAAAAAAAACGAGCCATCCACATCTCGTTCTTAAGAATAGTTTTTATGAATTCCTTTTGTTAATTATTTTAATTTAATTTTTTAATTCAATAACTGAAATATTTAATTTAAATTTAATTCAATAGTTGAAATATAGATTAAAAGTATGAAGCCCTTTTATTATAAATGAATTTTTTGAAATTTTAACTTTTATATATTAATCATAATTATTATAAAAACATTATATTTTACTATTAAAATTTAAGAATACCTGAAATTTACACTAAACTTATGAATTAATTGATAAATATTTTGTGATAATCATTTATTAGAATAAAGTTTATATTTTATTTTTATATTCTAGTCTAGATTTAAGTTACAAGAATGAAGTTAAATATTCTGTGATTAGAGCTAATAATCCTGTGATTATAATTAAATTTATTAAGAATTACTTAAATTTAAGAAGAGAAAATTTTTTTTCATATTGAATAATTAAATATATTTATTTAAAACCTTACAAAAATTTTTTTATTTACATTTTCAAATTTAAATTTCTGCCGCCAAAATCTATAATATAGGCTCCGCCCACATTTTGTTGAAAACATAACCTAACTCTTTTTCATCATTGTCCGACTATTCGCGACAACGTTCATAGTAAATCTTACAATAAGTCGGACATATTTGATGAAAAAAGTCGGAGAGAAATTCATCAATTTTTCCGAAAAATGCGAAAAATGTCGGATTTCGTTATACTTGGGTTGACATAAATTTTGGAATATATTCAGACATGTTACCCAAGTATAACGAAATCCGACATTTTTCGCATTTTTCGGAAAAATTGATGAATTTCTCTCCGACTTTTTTCATCAAATATGTCCGACTTATTGTAAGATTTACTATGAACGTTGTCGCAAATAGTCGGACAATGATGAAAAAGAGTTAGGTTATGTTTTCAACAAAATGTGGGCGGAGCCTTTATTATAGATTTTAGCGGCAGAGATTTAAATTTGAAAATGTAAATAAAAAATTTTTTTTAACGGTTTTAAATAAATACATTTAATTAATAAAAAAAGAACATTTCTCTTCTTAAATTTAATTAATTCTTAGTACATTTAATTATAATCACGGGATTATTAGTTCACAGCCATTTGACGTCGAATTAAGTTGATTGTGATGTATGATGAGGAAGCTTTCTTTGTAACTCTAGCTTCATTCGCCTTTGTCTGGTCCGTTCCGACATCTCTGAATTTTAAGATACCTATATTTTTAAAAATAATTTAATATCAATATAAATAAAAAAATTTGTTGAGGTAAGGCAATGGCACATAAATTTGGTTCATCTCAACAGCGAAAAAATTATTGTCGAGATAAAAAGTTCAGAGATGTGTGCAGGAAATTATTGACATGTTGAGATTACGATTAGTTTTAAAGGTGCCAAAATATCTAATTTGCCCCAATATTGAGATAAACCAAATTTACTAGCTAAACATAACCTTATTTAATCATAACAAAATATTTACCTTTCAATAAATGATTGAACAAAATGATATGAACTAACTATATACAAAAAAAATTATACACGTCCGAAATTTATATTTATGTACACACAAAAAAAATATATTTATAGACACTTAATTAATAACTTATTATAAACATAAAATTAATTTAAACTAAATAACATGGAAAACATTCGAAAATAAAACATATAAAATTTCAATGCAAGAAAAGATAATCAACCGAAATGGCGTTTCTGACAAAAATAAAAAAAAAATACAGCAACGCTGTAAGTGTTAAAATTTTGAAACCAAATTTCATCATTTCCCGATTTTTGCTACCGAAAATCGGAAAAAATTTCGTACTAGATTCAAATTTTCAGTTTTGTTATACTTGGGTAATATAGAAGATTTTGATGTTGTACTATACGTTTGTGTTGCCCAAGTATAACAAAACTGAAAATTTGAATCTAGTACGAAATTTTTTCCGATTTTCGGTAGCAAAAATCGGGAAATGATGAAATTTGGTTTCAAAATTTTAACACTTACAGCGTTGCTGTATTTTTTTTTTTATTTTTGTCAGAAACGCCATTTCGGTTGATTATCTTTTCTTGCAGTGAAATTTTAAATGTTTTATTTTCGAGTGTTTTCCATGTTATTTAATTTAAATTAATTTTATGTTTATAATAAGTTATTAATTAAGTGTCTATAAATATATTTTTTTTGTGTGTACATAAATATAAATTTCGGACGTGTATAATTTTTGTTGTATATAGTTAGTTCATATCATTTTATTCAATCATTTATTGAAAGGTGTAAATATTTTGTTATGATTAAATAAGGTTATGTTTAGTTAGTAAATTTGGTTTATCTCAATATTGGGGCAAATTAGATATTTTGGCACCTTTAAAACTAATCGTAATCTCAACATGTCAATAATTTCCTGCACACATCTCTGAACTTTTTATCTCGACAATAATTTTTTCGCTGTTGAGATGAACCAAATTTAAGTGCCATTGCCTTACCTCAACAAATTTTTTTATTTATATTGATATTAAATTATTTTTAAAAATATAGGTATCTTAAAATTCAGAGATGTCGGAACGGACCAGACAAAGGCGAATGAAGCTAGAGTTACAAAGAAAGCTTCCTCATCATACATCACAATCAACTTAATTCGACGTCAAATGGCTGTGAACTAATAATCCCGTGATTATAATTAAATGTACTAAGAATTAATTAAATTTAAGAAGAGAAATGTTTTTTTATTATTAATTTTTCATATCTAATAATTAAATGTATTTATTTAAAACCGTTAAAAAAAAAATTTTATTTACATTTTCAAATTTAAATCTCTGCCGCTAAAATCTATAATAAAGGCTCCGCCCACATTTTGTTGAAAACATAACCTAACTCTTTTTCATCATTGTCCGACTATTCGCGACAACGTTCATAGTAAATCTTACAATAAGTCGGACAGATTTGATGAAAAAAGTCGGAGAGAAATTCATCAATTTTTCCGAAAATGCGAAAAATGTCGGATTTCGTTATACTTGGGTGGTTTTCTATTTTGTACTTCAGTGACATTTCATTTACCAATTTACAACAACATTGCTGTATAATGAATTCAAATTTGGAATTCGTCGAAGTCCTTCTGAATTGATGGTATTGCAATTCCAATTCCATTTTATAGTTACTGTGTTTGTCACCAGGCTATTATATATATAAATATACATATATATATATATATATATATATATATATATATATATATATATATATATATATATATATATATATATATATATATATATATCCACATATATATATATATATATATATTTGATAATGCTTAAATTTACTAAAACAACTATTAATTGAAAAACTTTTAAAAAAACTAAAATTGAATTCCATTCCTTGGTCAAATGAAATGTCACTTTCGTTGATGTCTGTTTATTTTATTTTTACTTTTCCGCGCATTTTCTACTTTTACAATCGCCAATACGGATAGAAAATAATTTTTCGTTCTCGACTTACTTGCCGCCTCTAACGATGTACTGGGGGTCGATTATGTAAGCATTACGAGTTACGAGTTACGAGTTTTTTTTCGAAATTACGACCAAACGCGATTATGTAAGACATTTCGAGTTCTCGTAATTGCGACATGTTGTTGTTGTTTTACTCGTACAAGTTTTTGATTACGACAAGCAACTCGTAATGGTTGAAATGATTGTTTTTATGGAAAATTTGTCAAAATTAACTAGCCAAATATGTTTTGTATCGATTTTAAGGAATTTTAGTAGCAATAATATAGGATTCATTTATGAATTATTAAAAATTTAATAGTTTAATCTGTTAGTATGTTCATTCCATTTTGATAAAACAGCGACACTTGTTAGTGTGGTGGAAATATTAATATAGTATATTATAATACTTTCTCTTTTTTAATATAAATTATTAATAATTAAATTTTTATACCGTATACGATTAATTGCGAGATTAATTTATATATTTAGTATTGCAATTAAATAAAAAACTAAAATTATTCTAATTTTATTTTTTTGTATTTTTTGCGAAATTTAATTCTATTTGTTTAAAATACAAACAATTTCGAATTAAAACACAAAAATAATTCTGTCGAACGCTATAATTTTGAAATTGCAATACAAATTACAACAAAATTGTTGTAAACAAAATAAAAACAATAACAAAATACGCGTACGAAAATGAAGCAATCGTGCAACACGTTTTATCAAAATATATTTTGGTCGTATTTGCTTACATAATCGCGTTATGTCGCAATTACGACTTCATGGATTACGAGTTCTCGTAACTCGTAACTCGTAATACGAAAGATACATAATCGACCCCCAGAGCACGGGTGATGATTCTCTGTGGTTTGCCACACCGTTAATAAACCTTGAAATAAAGTTATAAATAGTAGTAGACGCCTGCGGCATTCAGAACTCGCTCGTGAATACCGAGAATTCTTTTATATATGGTTTGTAAATTGTAACTTAGTTACTATGCATCTGTTTTTTTTTTTAGTTTTATTTTTAAAAAAAATTTCGTAGAACTAATTTTGCACTTTTATTTTATTCACTTTGATTTTGTAACTTCACATAACTTCACAGACACGCTAGAATAGCAAACCCATTACATTTCCATTAGGGGTACTTAAGTTTCTCATCATTATAATCTATTTATTGCGTATAACCAAAAACGATACATATAAAGACATAAAGCGCCATATTTTGATTTCGTATATGGCATTGTTAGTGTAAAATTATCAATACCCACTGCATGTATGCGTGTTTCGAAATACAATACCCAGCTATATGCATTTTAAAAAAATGAGAGAATAAACTATACTATACAAACGTGCGTGATATAATACAAACACAATACTATATCTATAATACTAGACCAAATGAAAAAAATTGAATAAAATCATAAACGAAACGATATACCTATATCCTTTTTGATGAAATAATTTTTTTTTTTTGCTTTAGTATATAAAGTAATTTTTGTCTCTGAATGTTTTAATACATTTTGAGACTTTGTGGTTTGCATATCGATTGTGTGTTGTGCTCTTCATTATATTTTTTATTTGATACATAAAAGAGTTTTTTTAAAAACTATTGACCATCGCTTTTCTCCGGACATTCTTCTTCTTTAGAATATTTTTAATTATAACTCGGCTTTCTCTTGGATTTTCTTTAATACCGATTCTAGTATTGTTTAGAAGTGCCAAAATTTATTAAAGTTTATCTTTAATAATTTATTTATAATTGGTAACCGTTTTTCATCCAAAAAACGTTATATTCCAATATTTTTTTTTTTTACTTTTTGAATATTTTAATTTCATTATGGATTCTAAACCGAATAAATCAATTACCATGTGGCGTTCCATGTGCTGTTAGTAATTGCAACGCTAACAGAAGAACTCATCCCGAAAGGAGCTTCTTCAATTTTCCGAAAAAAGGATCAGAACTATTTAAAGTCTGGGTCGAAAAATGCTCGATTCAACCTAAATATTTTGAAAAAAAATTAATTATATGCGACATTCATTTTAACGAGAGCGATAAAGGGAAGCGAAAATTAAAAAAGAATGTCGTACCTCAATTACACTTGATTGATTCTAGCATTGGCGAAGCTCCCGTTTCATTGAACGATACACTCCAACCGAATACTAGCGAAACTGAACGTCCAGCTAGATATGACAATATTCGGACGTACGAACGAACGGACACGGAGCAATCTGAAATGACAATTTTTGATTTTGAAAATATTCAATCGCCTAAGAGATTCAAGAAAAATGTGCAATCAGATTTTAATGAATGTTGCAGTCATTGTATTAAAAATATTCAAAATTGTAATATTTATAAAAGAAAATATTGTTTCATAAAAAAAAGGTACGATCTTTTAAAAAATAAGTGTCAGACCATCAAAAGTAGTAATTTAAATCTTAAAAGAAGAACTAAAGGAAAACTCTTACCAAGGACTAAGAATGAATCAAGAAAATTAATTAATAATGAAATTAATAAAATAAATATAAGTGCAAATGCTAGAGAATTCTCAAAAATGTTGTTGTTGAGATATTCGAAAACATTAAAATACCCCGAGAATCAGCGGCAAATCGCTCAAAATATATATTTTATATCTCCAGCTTGTTACCGATTTTTGCGTAATAATTTAGAATTTAATCTGCCATCTAAAAACTCAATTTTGAACTGGATGCCCGTTAAAAATCTATCTCCGGGAAGAAATATAAATATTTTAGAAAATTTAAGAAAAAAAGCAAATGTGTTAACAATGGAGAACCGAAACGTGATCTTGTTATTTGATGAAATGCATATCCGTAGAGAACTAGAATATGACGGCAAAAAAGATATTGTTCAAGGTTATGCGGACAATGGTAAAATGAGAGAACCTGAACTTGCCAAATGTATTTTAGTTTTCATGATTAGAGGCCTTTTTTGTCAATATAAATATATATCTAGTTATTACACGTCTGCAAAAGGATTAACTGGCAAAGAGTTAGTGGAACTAATTGAGGATAACGTTACTTTCCTAAGCGACGTCGGATTTCGTATTGTAGCCACGGTTTGTGACCAGGGTTCAAATAACAGAAACGCATACAAAATTTTGGGAGTTTCAGTAGAAAAACCATATTTTTATTTAAAGGATAAAGGAACAAAAATATTTGCACTATTTGATACGCCACATTTATTTAAATCGGTCAGAAATAATTTAATAAAATCAGACATTGATACGCCTGATGGTCCGGTTAGCTGGGGTGTTATTAAAGATTTGTATGAAGCAGAAAAAAATAATGCAACTAAATTATGTCCCAAAATTACATACCGCCATGTATATCCTAATACATTTGAAAAAATGAGAGTTGCTTTGGCAACTCAGGTTTTCAGTAGGACTGTTGTTGCGGGTATAAGAACAATGCATGAGTTGGACAAATTTTCCAATAAAAACAGTAGTTTCGTGCTTGCAACTGCAAATTTTTTTGAGAAAATGGACAAATTATTTGACAACCTAAATAGTAAGACATTATATTCAAAAAATAATAATAGAAGTGCCCTAAAACCTAGTAATCACATTGTCGATAATTTAGTAATTATGAAAACCTACGTTGAACAGCTGAAATGTAAAAACACCACAATCAACTATTGTTTTAAAGGGCTTTTGATAACTATTAACGGCATTCTCCAATTATCCAATAGTTTATTTAAAGAAACACCTAGTATCGAATATG
Organism: Tipula unca; assembly: GCA_951394425.1. Lineage (NCBI taxonomy): Eukaryota > Metazoa > Arthropoda > Insecta > Diptera > Tipulidae > Tipula > Tipula unca. The sequence goes on along the minus strand of OX596383.1, from coordinate 1,779,576 downwards.
TCATTACAAGTAGGTTGTATCAAGATCCACTGGAAAATACATTTTCTATTGTTAGAGGAAAGGGTGGACATTGCAAAAATCCATCTGTTTTAGAATTTAGTAGAATTGTAGCACAAATTATGTGTATAAAATTCTTAAAAAATACTAACCTATCCAACTGCGAGTATGATGACGAAGAAATGATAAGCAGCCTAAACCAAATTGATGGCATGCAAGACTACCCAAATAATGAATTTGAAAAACATGATACAGAAATTGAAATTAATGAAGATTCGTCAGAATTGTTAGTAGAAGAAAATAGTTTCAAAATTGAAGATTTTTTACTGCAAAGTCAAACTGATGAAAATTTAGATCTACGAAATGGAATAGATGATGCATCATTAAATTATTTTATTGGGTACGTTTTTTTCAAGTGCAATAAAAATATAAAATGCGAACTTTGCAAAAAACTTCTTACTAAACAAGAAAAAACAATTACTCTGAAAAACGAGTATTTTATTTACTTTAAAAATTATACTCAGAATACAGATTTTGGAAGCTTGCAAGCTCCATCTGAAATATATTTTAAGTTGTCCATATATTGTTCCGAAATATTTCACAAAATATTTGGTAAAAGTCCCCATCTACCAAATATTAAAAAATATATAACAGACCAATGTAAAGAAATCATTAGACTACAACCGGAATTTAATGAATTTTTGGATCCTAATAACCAATGTTATGACCATCACAATACGATCATAGATTTCATGATTTTAGTTTTAATCAGAAAACATTGTAAATGGTCTACAAAAAAAACTATTTCACATTCAAAATTGGGAATTTTAAAAGCATAAGCGATGCAATTCATTTCTGGATTTTCTTCAAATAATTAAAATTTGTCATAGAAATTCATACTCATACCAATACAAACCGACGAAAGAATAAATGTATAGTTAAAATTTGCATACAGTTGAAACCTACCATTTCATTCATATAAAATTTTGATACAGTAATATAAATATTAATTTTTCGGAAACTAAGCAATGTATACTGTATAGCGTATATACGAGTATTATGTACGAGTATATTCATTTTTCTTTTTGATTTTGCTTGAGAGAAGCAAAGAGAATGAAATGTTATAGATACGCACTAATACAATCAGTGGGTATTAATAAGCAATTTTACAACAACAAATAATTTTATTCAACTCTTACTATATTACACTATGGCTTTGTATGTCTTTATATGGTTTGTTTATGGTATAACATAGGTAAAATTTATAATTCATTCATACGAATAAATTTAGCTTTTTTATATGGACACAATATTTATTTTCTCTAAAACATTTTTTTTTTGTAATAAAAGCACATTGTACTTATTTGATAATGAAACCAGAACTGACTAAAAATAATATCTTGTATCTTGTATGTATTTATTTTTTTGCCCCTACGGTAAATCAACCCGTTTATTCTACATTGTTTGTTGTCTGGTTTAACTGGCCCTAGTTCATTTTCCCGCCAAATAATTCATTGTATTGTTCGGTTTAGCACCACTAGCGTCGCTAGTTGATTGTGCAATTTTTATACCCTAAAGGCGATGCCACATGCAGTTGTCTTTCCGACCATAGAAATAATACATAGAGAATAGAAACTAAACTAAAATAGTGAAGTCAGTCGCACCATCCAAAATAGCCGACACCAAAATAAAAACAAACAATTTTTTTTTCGTCAGTGGCGTCGTAAAAATTTATTACTTAAGATTAATAAGGAGTTTTTGTTTTTTCGTATTCAAAAATTGTTTCAAATTGAAAATCCTATTTAATAACAGCTTAAAATAATTTTCAAAAATAATTTCAAAAAATTTATTCTTTCATTGATACACAAAATAGCACCTAATATCGAAATTAATGAGACGCCTATGTTTTATGTATTTTTACGATCAACATGGAGGCAAACAACAATTGTCAAAATATAATTTTGTTACTAATCGAACATGAAACATTTAGTTAAATAGTTAGTTTATAAATGAAATAAATTTTTTTAATTCATTTAAAATATGTGAAAATATAGCAAATATATTTGCCCAATTGCAGTTAGTGTTATATTAGAAAATATATCGCTAATTTTTACATACACGTGATTTAAAAGTTTGTAAACAAACAAAAAATTTACTTACCGATGGAAAGCAATCCCTTTTTTCTCTATCTTTTCTTTATATCTGGTGTTTTTACACATAAATACACAACACTTGGACATTTGTAAATATATTTTAATTTAGTAAATTTCTGGAACACTTGTTTTTAATAACTAAATTCACTTCAACATTTTGTATACACAAAACTCGAATTGACGAAAATTTCATACTCCAAAATGGCGGTGAGTGATTTAGAGAGGGACAAAACGCAAAAACCGGCTTCAAGGATTTTAATGTTTTTATATTGGATTTTTGTTTGTTTCTGTTCTTTATGTATTTATTCTATGTTTCCGACCGATTCGGTAGAAAATATGATAAGACACGTCACATGAGCAAAACAATGATCCGACCGATTTTTACAACAACAAAATTTTTGTTTGTGTTTTTTTTTTGTCATTTGTTTTTGACATTTAATTTATATATTTTATCAAATTATTACCATACTCATTTTTAATTTTCAATAAATTGTACAGATTGACAGCTACGTTTGTAAACAAACCAAATTATCACCGAAGTGAGGTTATGGTCACAACGAAAATAAATATCGGTGATATTTGATGCGTTCGGAACCGACAAAATTTATATTGGGAAGCGTTCGGAACCGACAAAATTTATACCATTTACGTAAAAAATCGGTTGTCGGACCGACAGAATAGAAAAACTCTTCAAAAATATGCAATCATTTAATTATAAAAGACAAAATCGGTCCCAGGCTTTCGCCGATATTTTTGTCATGTGGCAACGCCTTATATATCAGCTGCGTTTTTTTATTAACAGAACAAGTCCTATATGGAACATCGGGAATAATACTGGGAAATTTTATTTAATTTAACCAATATATTTTATTTAAATTCGATTTATTTGAATAAATTTTAACTTCTAACAATATTTTTTGAAATATTTCCTTTTAAAATTTCCCTTATTTTCGAGCTGGTGTACTATGATTTTATCGAGTTGAAAAAACATTGTTTTGTCGAGAACATTGAAAAATAAAGTTAAATATACTTTTATTTTGACAATAGTGAATTAAAATATGCAGTTTAACATCAAATGTATCATATTTATTGATAAAAAATTCAATTCAATTGTATTTTACTGAAAAATGAGAAATTTCTTATCCAGAACTTCATTCGAACTCGAAAATTTTTGAATAAAAAAATTCAAGTCCTATATAGAATCGGGAATAATACTGGAAAATGTTATTTAATTTAACCAGTATATTTTATTTTTATTTATTTATTATTATTATTATTATTATTACCTACAGTACAAAATTGTATCTACAATCGGTAATAAAAAAAAATAAAAAAAGAAAAGAAGAAAAAAGAACTTACATCTAAAATATAACAGATACAATATAAAAATATAAAATAAAAATAAAAAAAATACACAAAAATATAAAAGAAATCAAGACGCAAGTCAAGTAGGTCTAAGAAATTTATCAAACTCGACTCTGAATGAATTCCTAGATATATTAAAATCAAAAAAATCAAAGGCGCAATTAAAACAATGCGACGTGTTCAAGACAGGTTCCGATTGACTGAGGTTCGTAGATGCACTATCGATGTATAAAAATCCGCCGTGACGACGCAAACGGCGCTCGGGAGCATACAAATTTATACGAGCAAGTAACTCGGAGCAATCAATACCCGACATTAAAAGATCTCGTACGAAGAGCGCCGCAGCTACTTCTCGTCGATGATTGAGTTGTGAAAATCCCAATAAATTGCAGCGATGGCGATATGGTGGGAGTTTGTATACGTTAGTACGTGTGGATGGTAGACGTCGGAGGGCAAACAGGACAAACTGCTTTTGAATGGACTCGATCCTGGCCGAGTGGCACAGATATGAAGGCGACCAAACCTGAGAGGCGTATTCCATAACCGGACGAACAAATGACACACGCAAAGATTTTAATGTTAGCGGATCAGTAAATTCGTAATAATTTCGCTTGATAAAACCCAGCATTAGGTAAGCTTTAGAAATAGCAGAGTCAATGTGCCTGATAAATGTTAGATCCGAAGAGAACGTCACTCCAAGATCAGTCATAAATTCGAATCGATCAATTAGCATATCATATAAGAAATACTGATGAAATAATGGACACCGGATTCTATAAAACGAAAGAGTCTTACATTTGCTTACATCGTTTACGAAGAGTGAAAACAACAATGGTCCCAAGTGGCTGCCTTGAGGAACCCCGGATGTAGCACGGAAAAAACGAGAACGAAAATCGTATAACTTGACAAATTGCAAACGATCTGACAGGTAAGAGTGCAACCATCTGATTGGGATGAAGTTGGAGTTTAATTTCATTAGCTTGTCGATCAGAATTGCGTGATTAATTGTATCAAAGGCCTTTGAAAAATCAATATAGACCACGTCCAGCTGTAGTCTGGAATCAATCGTACTGTGAAAATGGCCGCTGAAAGACACTAGGTTTGTAACTGTGGACCTTCCCGCAAAAAAACTATGTTGCACAGACAAAATATACCTTTTTGTATGGAAAAATCAAAATCGATGAACCATTGATTCAAAGAGCTTTGGAATGATAGAAATTATGGCAATCCCGCGATAGTTGGTGATCACGCTTCGTTTACCCGATTTGAATATGGGACGTATGAAGGATATTTTCCACGGATCTGGAAAAACTTGCGTTCAAAGGCTTTCGTTAAACATACCAGCAATGTGATCACACAGGCTCTCCGCGCAACTTTTAATCAGGATGGGAGGAAAACAATCATGACCTGCACCCTTATTGATGTCAATGTTGCATATACAATCAAAGACTTCTTCTGAGGTAAACGATAGTTGAGTGAATTCCTGATTATTTCCAAGCTCAAAAAGTTTGGCATTTGGCGTCTGATACGGTTCATAGACTGATTCGAAGAAATTATCAAATAAATTGCACATATCAACGGGAAGCCTAGCAGAGCAGCTCTGAAAGGTCATAGGAGAAGGGACTCCGACAACCTTCCTTCTAGTGTTGATGAACTGCCAAAAACCTCGTGGGTTGGAAGATAACTTCACTTCAACATGCAGATCGTAATTATGTACAAGAAACTGTTTAAAATGTTGAATTCTTTACGAGCTTTAGTGAAAGCAGGATAATACTGTTTGCTTATTTAAGTTCTATTTATCTTGAATAGTTTCAACTTCTAACAATATTTTTTCATGTTTATTGTCAAATTATACAGGTATTAAGCTAAATACAATGAAAAATATTTGTTTAAAATAAATCTTTTTATTTTATCTCTGTTTTCGAGTTCGTGTACTATAGTTTTAACGACAACTTGAGAAAAACCATGTTTTATCGAGAACATTGAAAAATGAAGTTAAATTTAATTTTTAGTTGATAATATTGAATTAAAATATGTAATTTAACGTTAAGTCAAAGATAACTTATTTAGCCTTCTTTATCTATGGTTAAATGTATCATATTTATTGATAAAAAATTAAATCAATATGAATTTTACTGAAAAAACGAGAAAATTCTTATCCAGAACTATATTTTAAAATTTTAAAAAAAGCACGACTCTTATTAGTCGTATTTATTACTCAAAAAGAGTTCATATATAGTACTTGATAAGAATTTTCACGTTTTTTCAGTAAAATCCAAATGAATTTCATTTTTTATCAATAAAAATGATACATTTAATGTTAAACTACATATTTTAATTCAATATTATAAACATAAAAATAAATTTAACTTTATTTTTCAATGTTCTCATAAAACTGTGTTTTTCAAGTTTTCAATAAATTTTAAAAGGAAATATTTTAAACAAATATTTTTCATTATATTTACCTTAATACCTGCCTTATTTGACAATAAACGTCAAAAAGTATTGTTAGATGTTGAAATTAATTCAAATAAATAGAAGTTAAATAAAATGTATTGGTTAAATTAAATTAAATTTCTCAGTATTATTCCCGAAGTTCTGTTATTAAAAAAAACGCAGCAATTGTTTAACGAGATCTAGGGGTCGATTATGTATCTCTCGTATTACGAGTTACGACAACTCGTAATCCATGAAGTTGTAATTGCGACATAGCACGTTTATGTTATGTAAGCAAGTACGAGATACAATTTTTTCGGAAAAAAGGAGTTGCCCGATATGTTCATTTTCGGACACATATTTTGTTTTGGTTTTTATTTTGTTTACAAATATTTTGTGCTTATGTAAAAATAAAATTGGCGCGCTTGAAAATTGTTTGTTTTAAATTAAATTTTTTTTTTTTGTACCAAAAAAAAATGAATAAAACTAAAATAAATAAAAATAAAATTACTTTGTGTATTTTTGTGTATTTAAAAATGTATTTGAAAGTAAGTAATCTTTTGGTGTTTTAATATTATAACCAAGCTAATTTGACATATCATAATTCTATTTACATGAAAACATTGTAATGGATCCTGTTGTTGAATTCATTCTCCCTTGGCAAAATCGGGATGGTCTTCCATAAAACTAATAATTTTATTTAGTTGCTGTCCATTTGTTCGGTTTGCCCTAAATAATAGTTTTTGTAAACAAAATAAAAATTATATTAATTATTTGTTTATATTAAAAATACAAAATAAAGTATTAAATTATGATTATTATAAACACATATGTTTTCATTTTATGTAATAGATTGGAAAATACTTTTTTATTATTTTTATTAAAAAAATTGTAATCACTTCTTCAACAACACTTAAACGATTTTTGACAATTAAATCGTTTTTCGCAAAATCACCACACCACTATGGTTGTTGCACTTTTCAAAATGGAATGAACATAGCAATAAATCAAACTATTAAATTCATGTTTAATAGTAATTTATTAATAAAAAAATCATATGGTCGACTATTGAATTACTACTAAATGTCTAAAAATATTATTTGAACAGTTAATTTTGACAAATTTTCCTTAAAAACAATCATTTCAAACATTACGAGTTGCTTGTCGTACTCAAAAACTTGTACGAGTAAAACAACAACAACATGTCGCAATTACGAGAACTCGAAATGTCTTACATAATCGCGTTTGGTCGTAATTTCGAAAAACTCGTAACTCGTAATGCTTACATAATCGACCTCCTAGTTCCAGATGTCAAGATTTTTCTTTCATTGCTTTTTTGAAAATTTAAGAGGTCACTGCTATGTAAATGGTAGATTGGTAGTACAGTAAAGATGCCGCTAGATGCTACTACTGTTAGTTATAGTGAAATATTTTTGTGATATAAAATAAAAGTTTCCTAGGCAATTTCATGTATAAAGAGTAAATTCACTGATTTAATCTGTCAAAATTTTAAAATCGTATGTGAAATTTGTGTTGTTTAAATCTTTTAACAATTAAAATTATAAAACATATTTAAAATTAAAAATTTGAATAATTTTTATAGTATATAGGTAAGTTATTTATCTATCATTTGACTAAATAATAATCGATGATATTAACATTTCTCATTTAAATTTTTTAGAAAAAATAAATATGGTCAATTACTGTTGTGTACCTCAGTGTCGATATAAAAAAACGCCCGAGTTGTGAAATATGATTTTATAGGCTATTACAAAAGCAATATAGTAATTAAAAGTTCAACAAATTTGCTGTACGGTATATTCTTGATGTAGTATATATATACATATATAATTATGAGTTAATGTTTTTTTTAATAACTTACTGAAAAAATGTTATTTTACTTAATTGATGAAATTATAAAATAGAACAACATGTTGGTGTAGGGTTTATTGGAATGTAAGTAGACGGTGTGTCATCATTCATCAAGCTTTACATCAGCATTTTATGTTAGCATAATAATAATTATGCATCAGCATTATTAGTCCATATGATAATTATGTGTTTATGTAACTCCTCCCCTGGGGTAGAGAAAGAACGTGACTTAATCCATATTTTCACAAAGAGATCCCTGTATTGTGAGTTCGAATTGTTAAGTTAAGTTCTAATTGTTAAGTAATATTATTATTCCAATTGTTGATAATGATAACCCTCGCGATGACGACCATATCCATGTTTGATCTCTGAGTGTTTTTGTACGATATTGCCATGGTTGTCGTAAACAGTTTTTGGTTTGTTCGAATTAGATATTGTGGATACTGGATATTCTCTTATTATTGTGTTATTGATGATTAGTGGTACTATCATCATTGCTGTTGATTTTTCTTCTAGAGGATGGTATCCTCACTGTTTGTTGTTTTAGATGTTACATATAGGCAGTGATATCTTAATGTCTTGGTTGGTCATCAGGTTTTTGATTAGGATGACTTCTTTCAAAGATAAGATTTTATTCCTGGGTAATTCGGACTTAGTTCTGATTATTGCCTCCTGGCTATCTTCTAGTATGTCATTAACTGAGTCTATGTTAATTATGGTTGTGATTAGTTCGATTTCTGTAATGGTTATTTTGTTGACTATTGTATTATTTGTTATCGCCTTCTTTTTTCATTTATTTGGTACTGCTGATTGTTTTGAGTTATCAAGTTGTCCATTGTTCTATTGATGATGTGAAGGTCTTGCGCATCTGGTGTGCCGGCGATCCATTTCCAGGCAGATCCCAATGTATGCTCTGTTTTGTGATGGATTGGTTTGATTTGGTAGAAATTGTTGCTCAGTTTTCTTAGTTTTTGTTTTATTATTTTATAAATTTCTAGCCTATCGTTTCTTAAATCTATCGGGTGTGTTAGCTTAATATTACCAATTTGTATTTTACAATCATTAGTTTTTATTACTAAAATAGGGTGTTTCTTCAAATTCTTTATTTCTAATTTTTGTGTTGTACTAAATTGAGTTAAACATTAAGAATAAACTGAAACATTTTCTGAAATAGACAAAAAAAATCGTGTATTGTTTTTATTTCTCTTAATATTTCTACTAGTTTTAAAAGTTTTTGAGTTATTTCTTTAATTTTTGTCTCTAACCCTCTTGGTTGCCATTTGGAACAAAACTAGTCCAACCTATGGCCGATTATCATGAAACTTGACAAGTTGAATGGAAAATTAGATTGTAAAATGATTTTTGGATAAAATTCCGGCGTATGACCAATTGGAACGGAACTAATCCAATCGTTTACCGATTATCAAGGAACTAGACAAGTTGAATGGGATTGTAAAATATTTTGGATGAAACTTTGGATTATGGACAACTTCAACAGAACTAGACCAGTTCTTGACCGAATATGATGAAATGACGTGTGGGATAAAATGGAGATGTATTTATAGTTGTATATGGTCAATTGGAACAGAACTAGGCTATTTTTGATCAGACGGGCACAATTTAATATTGGTGGGTCACACTGAGGAAGTTTGTGCTTTCTGGTAAAGAGGATCAACTTTCAATCGTTTTCTGTGGGTTTCCGTTCAATCCGCAACTGCGTGCCCACTTTGAGAGGTAGCTGAGTGCGCACTGCATGCGCTCACTCAGCGTACAAGGATATTTACCGAAGACCGCTATAGCAACATCATCCGCGTAGGCAACCAGCTTGAAGCCTTGCCCTTCTAGGTTTAGTAAGAGGTCATTAAAATTCCAAAGAAGGGGGGATAAAACTTCACCTTGCGGTGGTAATATATGCTGTCATGATCCTGCCTCTAAGCATTTGATCTATCCAACCAAAGTTTTTGAGTTATTTCTTTAATTTTTGTCTCTAACCCTCTTGGTTGACTTTTTGTTGTAATATTTGGTTTTACAAAGACAGATTATTTATTTACCAAATTTGGGGGTTGTTCTTTTGTGTTGTTAATTTTTGGGTTCCACGAAAACCAATTTACAGAAAAACAGTTCACCGAAAACGACAATTCACCGAAAAACAATACTCCGAAAAACTCAATTCACCGAAAACGCAATTCACCGAAAGCGACAATCACCGAAATCGACAATTCACCGAAAACGACAATTTACCGAAAACGACAATTTACCGAAAGCGACAATTCACCGAATTGGTTAGGTTTTAACTGAACCATATTGTTTCTTGTTTGGTTTCAGTTTCCTGGTTTTTGTGTGTTTGTTTGGTGATTGTTTTGATTTAGCGGCTTTTTATGGTTGTTGGAAATCAACTCGTTGCAGATAAATTTACAGAGGAAAGCATACGCTTCCTCTATATCTTTGGGTTTTGCAGCTTTCGCGTCCCCGAAAGAAGGTTTACCTAATCCGAATTGAATGAGGCCAACCCATCTTCTTCGATGAATGCGTTGATAGCAGTCCATGATTCATTATATAATTTGTTCCGTTTTGATAGTCCTTTTATGTTTTGTACTATATCTCTTTTATTCTATTAAAATAATTATGGACCGTTGTTCTCTCACTTTACTTGGTTGACCAAAGCTGAGATTTATAAAACGAGAGTTCCTGCCGATCTCTTAGGGATACCGTTAGGATCTCTTTTACTACTTTAAAGATTCTCAGGGTGCCAGCCAGACATAATATGTCTTTGACTCGCCGTTCAATTTTATTATTAACAGCTTGTAAATAAAGATTGAACTGTTGTTCTGCGACTAATGGTTCAAATACGCCTAGTGTGTCCTCTACTGTTGTTGCAAACCACTGTTGCTTGTCAGGATTATTGCAAAAACTACTCACCAAATCCACTGCGTAGGCAATATCAGGTTGCGTATTTTGGGCTATATACAGAAGGCTGCTTACCGCTTATTAAAATGGAATTTCCTGAATGTCCCAATTTCGGCTTTGCTGGTTGGTGACATATTTTTGTCTAGTTTGACGTTTATGTCGATTGGTTTCGCAACAGGATTAGATCGAGACATGTTGAATTTTTCCAAAATTCTGGTAATGTAATATTGTAGGTCCAGCGATAAAATTCCCTTTTCTCGATCCCTGTAATTCGAATTCCCAAAATGCTATGAACCTCTCCAATATCTTTCATTTGAAAACGTTTGGCTAGTTCGTCTTTCAAACCCGTGCTTTGTGCTTTGTTGGTACTTAAAAATCATCTACATAGGCCGCAACAATCAACTTTGAATTTTCGTCGATCTTATGATAGATACACCTATCAGCTTTAGATCGTGCCATATGCCGATCTCTACCAACACCTTGTCTAAATTTTCGTTCCAGGCATGGCTGGCTTGTTTTAATCCATAATGTGATTTGTTCAATTTACAAACTTTCCCTGTTCCATCCGCGAATCTTTCTGGTTGTAACATATACATAGTTTCGCTCAATTCACCTTGAAGGAACGTAGACACTGCATCTATCTGCTCAACATTCCATTTGCTCATATCGTGATCAACACTCAATGCCAATAAGTAGAATTGAAGTATAATCCTCTACTGGTGCTATACTTCACTACTGGTGCTATACTTCACTACTGGTGCTATACTTCACTACTGGTGCTATACTTTTAAGCTCCCATTTTCACTTGAGTGCTTTGCCTTTACTCGGCAGATTGTACAGTCCATGTTTCGTTTGCCATAATTGCTTCATATTCATCTTCCATAGCTTGTCGCCACGAATTACTATCACTGCAACTCAATGCTTCTTCAACACTAAGCGGATCATTTGTCGAAAACTCAATTTCTGAACGATGATTTTCACTATTCTGAATTACTGCAATGTCTGGACAATAATCGCTATCAGAATCAGTTACTTGTGCGTCAACAATCGTTTCATCACTGAAACATTCATCTTCATCGCTTGGGCTGTCATTATCTCCCACTTCATTCGACAACTGTAAAGCAATACGTTCCGAATGTACCTTTCACGAATCAGACGCGACCGGAGTGGCATCCCTATATCCACTGATTGTTCATTATTTAATATTTGTAAAAATTGGACATCTACATGGTTGTTTAAATATTTACAGTACTCATCAAAAATACAATCGCGGGCTGAGAAAACCTCATCACTTGCTGAATTGTACATCCATACTCTTTTTGACTTTCACAATAGCCAACCATCATGCATTAGCGTGCTGTTGGATCGAGCTTTTTCCGCTTTTGTTTTGGCACATGTACTATAGCTACTATAGCACAAAAACCCTCAAGTTCAACAAATTTGGTTGCCTTCCTGATAACACCTTTGTCGGTGAACGGTTGATTAAATACTCGTATTATTGTATTAGGTGTGTTATAATACGTGTATGAGTGTTAAAGTTGTATATGTGAAGTAGGAGTTGTTATATGCGTATGTGAGTTCGGTGTTGGGATTGTTGTCGGAAGTCGTTATAGTGGGAGTATTTGGTCTAATCCAAATACTCTGGAGAAATGTAGAATGTTTGTGATAAGTCAGTTCTCTATCGATACCTGCCACTAGGGAAGTTGAGCGCTGAAACACTTCTTTCTAACACTTCTTTCTTCCCTCCTCGCTTTGCTGTGCGAGGTTCTTTCACCAATGTCGTAAAGAACGGTATCCTTGTGTTAGTAGGTTGTGTTATTGCTATTATTTTAGCATTAACCGCTTACCTCTGCTGGGGGCTATGACGGTATTGTTGTTTTTGTTTTTTAAAATATACTTACTTGTTTTATGGTTTCTCCGGGTGAATGTTTTAATTAGAAGACTGGTTGTTTATAATTTTTATATATTTTTATTTAAATACCGGAATGTATTATAATAATGGTAAACTTGAACTAAATTTTAATTACTGACTTAAAAAATTGAACACCTATTTTGATTTAATAACCAAATGAACTACCATTCTGTTCAAAGTGATATTTAGGCGATTTTAGTTCTAAAATTTAATTGTATTTTAATTGTTTTCGCCTTAATGTAGGTTTTTATTAGGTTTGATCATTTGTTCTGATGATCAATTGGTTCAGTTTTTCCTGTATTTCGCTTGTTTCGTTTGACTTGATTATTGCTATCTGTTGCTTTTCTACGTCTAGTAATTTTACTTGGTTGAGGTATGGATATCCATTTTTTATTATTTTGTGTGCTTTTATCACTGTTTAATTTATGTATATAAATAAAACTATTTTTATTTTATTTTATTTTTATTTTCTTCCTTTTTGTGATAATATTTTTTGTTTTTATTTTTTAATTTTAAATATCGATTTCGGATGTCTCCTTCTTCAGTTTCTTAAAATTACTTCTTCAGTTTCTTAAAAATAAGTAATTTTAAGAAACTGAAGAAGGAGACATCCGAAATCGATATTTAAAATTAATAAATAAAAACAAAAAATATTATCACAAAAAGGAAGAAAATAAAAATAAAATAAAATAAAAAATAGTTTTATTTATATACATAAATTTTACTTGGTTGTTTTCTAAGTTTTTTAATTTGTTATATATCTCTGTGGCGTCTTCTTGGTCCATTGTCCCGAATACGAATTTTGCTAATTTGCCGCCTATGTCGATGAGTCCTCTCTTCTGTCTCCCGTACATGTCGTTCAGCTTGTTGTCTTATCACTGGATTTCGTTTACGTGCCATTTCAGTTCATGTCTAAAAGATCTGAATAAGTCATCGGGGTTTCTTTCTGTTACTTCCTCGCATAGGAATTTTAGGGTCTGTAGGCATTCCGTTAGTGTTTCTGTCAGTTCCTCTGTGTGTGGTATGTTGATCGTGGTAAACTAACTTTAGGTTCTTGCTGATCGTGTCGATTTCTGATATTTTGTCGAAAAATGCCACTATACGCTCTTGATTTTTTTTGTTTTCAAATTGTTCTCCTGCTGTTAAGGTGATGAGCCCGATTATGGATAGTATGGCGTATTTCATTTCTGTGGAGAATAGTTTTTGGTGTTTAAATATTTTTGTTGTTGTACTTCGTTTCTGTTTGCCTGATCGCCCTCACTCGCCTACACCTTAGGCTGAAGCTATCGGGGCGGGTGTGGTTGACCCTAATATGTATCCATGCGAAATGCCAATGTTATGCAAACAAACATACTCTTTATAAAACTGAGAACGAACTGATTATTCAACTTTATTTTTTATTCTCCCTTTACATCCACATGCATGTATTCCTAAATACAATATTGAATACAGTAACACCTCAGATATCGCTACGCGACATATCATATCCTTCCTGTAATATATGTTATTGTACTGTACTGTAACGTGCTCCAGTTATTCGCATTTGATTACCTTACAAATTTTTAAATTTAACTACAATGCGCAATACTTTTTTGTAAAACATATTTGATTTTATACAATAAAAGTTATACTAAATAAACTAAGTTACAAATTTAATTTATCTGGGCTTTTTATTGTACGCCTTACTATTTCAATCGTGTTCAACAGGTTGTGTTTTATTTGTAACCCGCCTTGTAGGTTATTGGTTGCATCACGGTATTCTTGGACGCGTCATCAACACTAAGTTGCTTTAGTTTCTGCTTTAAAACTGATTCTAAATTTAACTGTCTAGGTATCGGCGGTACCCTATTTACTTCGCTGGACCTTCCTGATATCACTCCTTCACACATATTTCTTACCCACGGAATAATCTGATTTGCATGTCTTTTAAATTCTCTATTTGTATCACTCAGCACCAAATATACTGTTTTTCCTAAAATTTCGTTAATGATCCCCGATTCAAATTTATTGGTAGCAAAATTTCTAAAATACATCTTATCACCCTGTTTAAAGTTTTTTACATTAATTTTCTTATTTGCTGCCGAGTTCATACTAGGTTTTTAGGTAACAATGCACTCCATCTGAGTCTTGATTTTCTGCCAAGCATAAGCTAAAACGGGGTATTGTTGGTCGTCGAATGTATGGTGTTCCTGTTTAGATATAAAAATTGTTGAATTTTTTTCTCTAAACTCACTTTGTTCGTCACATTGTTTAATATTTTAATAATTGCACTTTTGGACGTTTTCCGCCTGCCCATTCGAGGGGGATGGTATGGTGGTGACGTGATGTGAACAATATTTTTTCTGTCACAGAATAACTGAAATTCGTTTGAAATGAATGCCGTAGCATTGTCCGTCACTAACATTTGCGGTATACCAAGTTGGCAGAAGTTTTTATTCAAACATTCCGTCGTCGTTTTTGTTGTTATGTTGGTTACGATAAATATTTCTAACCATTTCGAGAACGAATCAATTAGTATGAGGAATTGTTTACTCATTATTGGTCCACAGTAATCCAAATGTACTCTCTCAAACACTTCTGTGGAGGTGGGCCATGAGATATATTCTACTTTATTGGGAAACTTTTGATTTTCTCTACATTAACTACATGAATTCACTACGTTTTCAATCTGTGAATCCATCTTCGGCCCCCAAAAAAATGAACGCGCTAACGCTTTTAACTTCACAATACCTATGTGGGATGTATGCATTTCATCTAGTAAAACCTTTCTGAACTTTTCAGGTATAATTACACGGTATCCCCACATTATAACCCCTTGCTCTAACGTATGCTCCTCCTTTCCTCCTTCATTTCACCCTCCCATTTTTCATTTTCTGGCCATCCTTCTTTGGTAAATTGAAAAACCATTTTGAGTGCTACATCTAACTTAATTTGTGTTGCAATATCACTAATTCTTAATGGCCTCCCAAATTCATTTTGAATAACATTTAGATACGAGCCTTTTTCGTCAATATCTTCCTCGGTATCTTCTTGTAACATTAGCCTTGACATCGCATCAGCTCCCTGATTTTCTTTCCCTGATATGTACTTTATGTCAAATTCAAAACTTCTTAAATAAATAGCCCACCTTTGTAATCTGCTAGCTGACATGGTTGGTAATCTCTTTTTTTTACCAAATATTTCTAGAAGCGGCTTATGATCTGTCTTGATTACAAAGTGCCTACCTAATAAATATTGCTCGTTTTTTTTACGGCAAAATAGACTGCCAATGCTTCTTTGTCCACCATCGAATAGTTTGCTTCTGATTTTGATAAGGTTGTAACGAAACCATTAGCAAGCTATCGGTTTGTTAGCAGAGTATTACACACTTAGAGGCTTTGGAGCGGTCATCTTGGCCAGGCTAAGGCTCAGGGTACTGGGGTGGGGTTTCCCAAAGCATAAGTGCGTCTTGTTAGACCGCGGGATGGGAAATTAGGAGGCGAGTAGAGGAAGGGAATGACAAACATTAAACTCACCATGACAATATACCTACCTTACATCATCTCCACTAAAAGCTTTTAGCTTCTCATAGCAAAACCACGAAACACAAAATAGAAAAGAAATCCACTAGAAAAACCAAAATAAACCAAAAACCAAAAAAAAAATGATCAAGAAAAACAATCCGAATTTTATATAAGAAAATCAACTTTCAAAACAAAATTTATTCTACCAAATTTATAAGAAAACCCAATAATT
This sequence comes from Tipula unca, assembly GCA_951394425.1. Taxonomy (NCBI): domain Eukaryota; kingdom Metazoa; phylum Arthropoda; class Insecta; order Diptera; family Tipulidae; genus Tipula; species Tipula unca. The sequence continues at coordinate 1,763,199 of OX596383.1, read as the reverse complement.
TCGTGACTTATATTACTTAATCCTAATAACGCTAGTAATAATTCATTATTTCCAAATAAAAATTTAACCAAAAGATTCCCAAAACAAAAAAAAATAATAAAGAAAGAAAGAACGAATATTAAGTAAAAATTTGAAAAATAATGCACTATTACTACAAAATTTAATCTAAATTAATTATACTAAAAAAATGTAACTTAATTAATAAAAAATAATATATATAATAAATAAAAAAAAAATTCTTAACTTAATGGCCGCGGCCGTTGATTTCTGCATACAACGTAGATGAATTGAACTATATAGTTTTACAAACATAATTTTAGTTTGCAATTTGATTAGTTTATTTTATTTTTTTTTTTTTATTTTTATTTTTCGTATATAACTTTTATCATAAAAAAAAATACAGTACAACTGGTCACTTATTAATTTAATTATTATAATTTTGTATTAGTTTGATCACATAGTGACCATATGTTTATATTTATTTTATTTGAACTCATATTCATTAATTTTACTTTAGTTATTAAACACTTTGGGAAATTACCACTAGTTTTTTTTTTTTTTTTTATATCTATGTACACTATATTATATAATTATGTACTTATAATAATAATTATAATATTACAATCACTTAAAGTAATTGCAAAAAAAAAAACAACACAAGTCACATAATTGAGATATCATACGACATCGATCATACGATAATTATTTATTTTTTTGTTCATACAGTAAAACAAATTTTTTTTTTTTTATAAAAAAGCACAAGATTAAAAATCGAAATTTTATTTAAAGTTTTAAAGTTTCGAATTCAGAATTGTAATACTAATTTTTCTTTTTAGTTTTCTTTTCTTTTCATTCCACTATGTATTTTTAGTTTATTAGGAACTTTACGTTTTATATATATACTATATATATACACACATGTACTTTAATATATTTTTATTTCAGAAACTCAATCTTCAATTTTACAACTTACTCACTTACTGAACAACAACCGATTTTTTTAGAAACTTTGCAATTTATATAAAAAAAAACCTAGCGGATTCTCCCACTCACGAATAAACCAAAAGTTGGAAGAACAAGATTTTAATTCATTCCCCTATATCATACAGCAATTTTTTTTCTCCGTTAAGTTCTTGTGCCAACAACAACAAAAATAATTATTTAAAATCAGAGGTGTTAAACCCACCATATCTTGTAACGATCGCGGCGACGTTACAAATCGTGGGGACGACTCACACCCAGGAGATGTCTCATAAAGCCGGGCAACAAAAGATAAAAAAAAATTATAAGTCGTAACCGCACTAAAACGCGAGGTTTTATAAGCAAATAAATTAAGTTCGAATGTCCTTTGTGTGATAGATTCCCAAACTTTTCCCAATGATGCGCGAATTTGTGTTAACTTATGTGCACAGATACTTATTTCTCGCCGAGGGTTCTTACAAGCTTTGGGATGAGCAGCGAGTGGTTGTTCAGTTTCATGCGCTAAAGCTTGCGTAATTTCATTTATCTGATGCATCAACGAGCCTCCAATCTTACGAACTTCACACTCTACCAAAAATTCATCAGATTCCAAAAAATTAGGGTCAATCATTATGATGTATAATGTCTATATACGTTAATTAGTAAAATAAATTAGATAAACTGTTGTAGTCAATAAGGGTGAAATAATCCCGGAAGTTTTATTTTTGAGTATAATGCAAAGTTTATTAAAAAGTATTTAAATTCAAATTGTTTAGTAAAAAAAAATAAAAAAAAATATTGATAATTGTAACACTAATAAAAAGACAAAAAAAAATGTACATATGTATATAAATATTATATATCTTGTTATTTTGAATTGAGATGATGTAGATAAGCACAGTGTCATAATATAGCGAGTTTAAGTCTGCCGGGGATAGGGAAACAGAATATTTGTATCTAAGTGGTTTCATACAATATTGCACAATATGATTCAATAATACTGACGTATTAGATTCATTTGTATTTGAAACGCAACACAAAACTCAAATCAAACTCTTAAATATCTAACATTGTATTCATACAAAAAAAATACATTTTTGGAACTCAATGCGAGAGAATGAAATGGTTTGTATAATAACAGAAAACATATCGCTAAGTCTTACAACAAAATCTACATTATAAAAAAAAATGGATATTATATTGCGATAGCGATTATGTTTAATATCGGGGTACTAAAAAAATATTTTTGGAAATTATTTTATGCATTGCTCATACAACTGATTCGACAGATTTGCTAATGCTTCTGGATGCAGCCGCGAATGCAAAAATAAAATAGAACAGAAACGAGATAGAATTTTATCAGAATAGTAAGGTACTGAAGAGTAGCCGTTTTAAGTTTGGGCGCCATCTGTAACGAAACCATTAGCAAGCTATCGGTTTGTTAGCAGAGTATTACACACTTAGAGGCTTTGGAGCGGTCATCTTGGCCAGGCTAAGGCTCAGGGTACTGGGGTGGGGTTTCCCAAAGCATAAGTGCGTCTTGTTAGACCGCGGGATGGGAAATTAGGAGGCGAGTAGAGGAAGGGAATGACAAACATTAAACTCACCATGACAATATACCTACCTTACATCATCTCCACTAAAAGCTTTTAGCTTCTCATAGCAAAACCACGAAACACAAAATAGAAAAGAAATCCACTAGAAAAACCAAAATAAACCAAAAACCAAAAAAAAAATGATCAAGAAAAACAATCCGAATTTTATATAAGAAAATCAACTTTCAAAACAAAATTTATTCTACCAAATTTATAAGAAAACCCAATAATTTCGTGACTTATATTACTTAATCCTAATAACGCTAGTAATAATTCATTATTTCCAAATAAAAATTTAACCAAAAGATTCCCAAAACAAAAAAAAATAATAAAGAAAGAAAGAACGAATATTAAGTAAAAATTTGAAAAATAATGCACTATTACTACAAAATTTAATCTAAATTAATTATACTAAAAAAATGTAACTTAATTAATAAAAAATAATATATATAATAAATAAAAAAAAAATTCTTAACTTAATGGCCGCGGCCGTTGATTTCTGCATACAACGTAGATGAATTGAACTATATAGTTTTACAAACATAATTTTAGTTTGCAATTTGATTAGTTTATTTTCTTTTTTTTTTTTTCTTTTTATTTTTCGTATATAACTTTTATCATAAAAAAAAATACAGTACAACTGGTCACTTATTAATTTAATTATTATAATTTTGTATTAGTTTGATCACATAGTGACCACATGTTTATATTTATTTTATTTGAACTCATATTCATTAATTTTACTTTAGTTATTAAACACTTTGGGAAATTACCAATAGTTTTTTTTTTTTTTTTTTATATCTATGTACACTATACTATATAATTATGTACTTATAATAATAATTATAATATTACAATCACTTAAAGTAATTGCAAAAAAAAAAACAACACAAGTCACATAATTGAGATATCATACGATATCGATCATACGATAATTATTTATTTTTTTGTTCATACAGTAAAACAAATTTTTTTTTTTTTATAAAAAAGTACAAGATTAAAAATCGAAATTTTATTTAAAGTTTTAAAGTTTCGAATTCAGAATTGTAATACTAATTTTTCTTTTTAGTTTTCTTTTCTTTTCATTCCACTATGTATTTTTAGTTTATTAGGAACTTTACGTTTTATATATATACTATATATATACACACATGTACTTTAATATATTTTTATTTCAGAAACTCAATCTTCAATTTTACAACTTACTCACTTACTGAACAACAACCGATTTTTTTAGAAACTTTGCAATTTATATAAAAAAAAACCTAGCGGATTCTCCCACTCACGAATAAACCAAAAGTTGGAAGAACAAGATTTTAATTCATTCCCCTATATCATACAGCAATTTTTTTTCTCCGTTAAGTTCTTGTGCCAACAACAACAAAAATAATTATTTAAAATCAGAGGTGTTAAACCCACCATATCTTGTAACGATCGCGGCGACGTTACAAGGTGTGTGATGCGAACGCAATCGGGCTTTCTTCCGCATTAGGCATGCCAAGTGAAAGACAAGCAACCACACCCTCTGCAGATGCATCGGTCGCTACCACTACTTTCAATTTAGGATTAAAATGTTCAAGGACTAAGTCTGAATTAATTACCTCTTTTACTTTATCTAGTGCCCTTTGACATTCGTCATTCCATTTTAATGACTCGTCAGTTAAAAGAGTGTAAATTGGTTTAAGGATTGTCGATACGTTTCGAATTTTAACGACCATAGTAATTGATTAATCCACAGAGAGCCTTAATCTGGGTTTTTGTCTTTGGAATAGGCATTTTTACTATAGCCTCCACCTTTTCTATGTCTTTGTGAAGTCCCTCTGCATTTATTACAAATACTAAATATCTTATTTTATTTTGGAAAAATTCGCATTTGGTTTTATTTACTTTGAACCCCGCTTTTTGTAGCCTATCCATGACTTTCCTCAAGTTATCTAAGTGTTCTGTTCTTGTCCATCCTGTTACCACAATATCGTCAATAAAAACAATTACTCCTTTGCAGCCCAAAAGTGACTTTTCCATAATAGCTTGGAAAATAGAGCTATTTGGTTTGCAGCCATATGGCAATCGATTCACCGCATAAAGACCTTTATGTGTAGACCACGCAAGTATTTTTCGAGAAGATTTGTCCAACACCAATTGGTGGTACGCTTGAGACAGGTCCAGCTTGGTAAATTGTATCCCGCCTTGCAAGGCTTGAAATAATTCCTCTATCTTTGGTAAGTGATGATTAAAATCCTCTACAAATTTATTAACCGTGACAGAGTAATCGGTACAAACGAGTAAGGTTCCATCTTTTTTTAATTCGGTTACTAATGGGGTGCCCCACTCTGGACTTTATCATCCCTAAGTTTTCTAATCTATTCAGCTGGCCTTCTAGTTTCTGTACGCAAATGGCACTAATCTAGGTTTCACAAATACCGGCTGTGTCCCTGGTTTTAATTTTATGCTAATTTCTTCGCCTAAGTATCTCCCTAGTTTACCGTCAATCACTACATCGTACTTTTTTATCAATTGTCGCACTTCTTGCTCAACACTAATTGACTGCACTGTGATTTTAAAATTGAGTTTTTTAAAAATATCTCTATCTAACAACGGACGAACACCATCTTTAATGACGACCAACAAGACTTTGTGCAACTTACCGTCATGCTTAACTTCTACTTCGATACAGCCCATTGTGTTAATAACGTTTCCATTGTATGCCTTTAAAACCGGTGCATATTCCAATATTTTACAGCTTTTGAATTTCTCTTGATATATTGAATAAGGTATGGTAGAAATTGCCGATCCTGTGTCAATTTCAAATGTTATGTTCTCTCCATTGACGCTCAAGGTCGCATCGAAAACCCTTAAAGGAAAATTATTTATATTATTACAGCTAATCTTAACATTATTCATTATATTTTTGATATGGCCACTTCCATTAACTTTTTTTATGCTGGATATTTCCAACGAATTTATTTCGGTTTCCTAACGCTCGTTGTGCTCCTGAACATCAAAATCTGCTTGCAAATGAACCTCGTCTACAAAATGGTTCCTCTTATATCGATACTTCCTCATCTTCGCCAAATGACCTTTTTGCTTACATATACGACAGTTGAAGTCCTTATATTGGCAGTGTTTGTTTTCATGGTTCCAATAACCACACTCGCTGAATTTCACTTTTCGCGCGTTCGTTGCTTCTTTATTCATTGCTAACTCTATACACTTTGCAATAGTCATGTCTGCTGCTGAATGTTCACACAATCTCAAAAATTGATCCTTTTTGTAACCCACAAACAAATTGATCCATTAAAATCTTTTCCAGTGCTGCTCAGTAGGCTTCATTGAATCGCCTACGTTCTTTAAATATAACTGATTGTCCTACAAATTGCTTCGTCAGTATGTCAATGATTTCTTGCTTCTTGGGGCGGCTGGTGAACACAAATTTTGCAATAATTTATACACCAATACTTAAAGACGTAAGTAAATTTGAAACTTTTTTATCTTCTTCTTCATTATCGATAACCATAACCCCAATCTTTCCTCAAAGCATATGAAATCGCCATTGATTCCGAAAATTTCGCTAAATTTTCCTATTTTATGTTGTTTAATTTTTGGTTATACTGACTCACCATGCGGTTTTTGTTGACAACTGAAAATTTTCTTTTGCTTCAGCTACCTTTTATTAGCTTGCTGCTTTTTTCTTTTTTAACCTCTTCGATACTTTTTAATTATTTAATTTAATTTTTTTTATTACTTTTCGGAAGTCATAAAAAAATTATTTTTAATTTGATCCCATCGTCGCCATTAATATGTATCCATGCGAAATGCCAATGTTATGCAAACAAACATACTCGTTATAAGCCTGAGAACGAACTGACCGTTCATCAACTTTATTTTTTATTCTGCCTTTACATCCTGTAGCCTAATTCTATAACGAATAAGATAACGTGAAAACGCGAAAACGAGTACTTTACACGTTTTCATACCAAAATGGTATTCTATAACTTTACACCAAGATAAATTAAAAAATGGGTAAGATATTAAACGTCAATAAATTACACATACAATTTATCTTGTGTAGTTCGTTTTCACGGATAAAAATTTAAAATATAAAACTAAAATTTCACGAAGAAGGCGGGCTAGTGTCGAACAAAAAAACCATGTTTGTCCTTGTTACTCTTTATATTATATTATGAAATGAAACACTAACAAAACGTCAAAGTGGTTTTAGACACGATAAAATTATTCAGCAAGAAAAAATTTACACGCTGACTACTTTTTTTTATAGAATACCAGTTAACCTAAATAAGATAGCAATTGTGTAAATTTTTTTTGTGTAAACTTTTTCAATGTTTCGTTTTTTCACATTATCTTATTTTTACAGAATTAGACCACTGTAGCCTAATTCTATAACGCAGTAAGATAACGTGAAAACGCGAAAACGAGTACTTTACACGTTTTCATACCAAAATGGTATTCTATAACTTTACACCAAGATAAATTAAAAAATGGGTAAGATATTAAACGTCAATAAATTACACATACAATTTATCATGTGTAGTTCGTTTTCACGGATAAAAATTTAAAATTTAAAACTAAAATTTCACGAAGAAGGCCGAACAAAAAAAACATGTTTGTCCTTGTTACTCTTTATATTATATTATGAAACGAAACACTAACAAAACGTCAAAGTGGTTTTAGACACGAAAAACTTATTCAGCAAGAAAAAATTTACACGCTGACTACTTTGTTTTATAGAATACCATTTAACCTAAATAAGATAGAAATTGTGTAAATTTTTTTTGTGTAAACTTTTTCAATGTTTCGTTTTTTCACATTATCTTGTTTTTACAGAATTAGACCACTGAAATGCATGTTACCCTAAATACAATATTTCATACAGTAACACATCAGATATCGCTACGCGACATATCAGGTTATAACACAATGTATGCCTGTAGCCATAATAAGCTGTATATACTTTCTTCGGATTTTAATTTTATGTTGAATTTATTTAAGTGGTCATGGATATAATCCATTTCCCTGTGGTTTAATATATGTCGAGATATTACTTTTAATTTCGCCATAGTGAGAGCTTCAGCAATGTCCTTGAAATGATTTTCTAATAATTCGATGTTGTATATAGTTTTGTGATAGTTCTGATCTAATTTCAGTATACTGACTAGATTTTGTGTATTGTTTTCAATTAATTCATTGTATTTACTAGCTAGAACATCTTTGTTTTTGTTTATTTCTGTTATTGCCCTTCCTAGCTCTACAAGTCGTCATGATCCATATTTCTGGTTATAGATTTTACTGCAGAGTCTAATCCATTTATTAGTCCTCTTTTATTCCTCATCATGGGTCGTAAATAGTCTAATGTTTCTTCTAAGTTTTTAATTTTCATTTGAAGTATGTCTAATTTGATTTTATATATTATATTTAAGTCTGGTCTTTCTCTAGTAGCTGTCCCTATATTAGCTATATTGGTCTTGATTACCTGTAAACTATGTTCGTAGCTACTTAAATGTATTATATGTAGAAGTCTGATGTAATTTGTTATTATCCTTGCGTTGCCTAGTTTGAGAGATACTAGGCCTGTATTTTGGTCGAAGTTGATGACGTCTATTGCATGCATAGTTATTAGATTACCTCACCTGCAATAAATGTTTGATCTTAGATTTGTGTACTTTGCGTTTGTTGGTTGTTAGAGTAACTTTATTATTTCTCTTTATATAATGTCTCTGAAATTTAGGACTGACTTTATTTCGTCTGTTATATTGCTCATATATTGTGTCGTTTTCTTGACAGTCTGGTGGTTCAATTCGTTTTTCGTTTAATTTATTTGTTAGATCTTCTTTTTGTTTAGAATTACGCATATGTATGAGATTACATAGTTCATCATATTCCTTTTTGTGTTTTATTAAGATTGATTGGGGGGTCTCCCCGGAGCTTGCGGAATTTGTAATCTAGGCTGGGCAATGTTTTGTTATTGTACATATACCCTATGTAATGGTTAGTAATGCATTGGCCTAGGTGGTATTTGGGGTTTTTCAAATGCATGAACTTTGGTTTTCATATAATGCATATTTTGTTCTTTCATACAAAGAGAAAATGCATGTTTTTGAAAACATATGGATCAATGATTCCGCCAGCCCATAAAGCGCACCAAACAGTAATTTTCTGTGGATGTAATGGTGTTTCGACAAAAGCTTGTGAATTATCCTCACTCCAAATGCGACAATTCTGCTTATTTACGTACCCATTCAACCAAAAATGGGCTTCATCGGAGAACGAAATTTTGAATGGAAATAACATCAATATAAATTTGTGCTTCAGCCCATTCGCCGAATTGGCGGCACATACGATTGTCGTTTTGCTTTAATTCCTGCACAAGTTGAATCTTGAAAGCTTTTAAGCGAAGCTCCTTTCGTAAAATCTTCCATAAAGTGGAAGGACACAACCCCAATTGCTGAGAATGGCGACGAATTGATTGATTTGGATCTTCTTCAATGCTTTCCTGTACAGCGGCTACAGCTTCTTCAGTGCGCACTGTTCGGCGTCTCACGGGATGCACATTATTATTATGAGTAAACGTGGTCCGAAAATATTATTCGAATTAGCCGCTCTGAAGGACGATTATGTACGCCATAAAATGGACGAGGTGCATGATAAGTTTGACGTACAGAACCATTATTTTGATAAAAAATTTAAACAATTTGCAAGCGTTGATGTAAGTCAATCCATAATGAAATGTCAAACTAAACTAAACAAAAAGCAACTATCAGCTGTTAAATGGGTTGTCAAATCAAGCAGTGTTGCCAACTCAAAGTTGTGGACCTCGAAAAAAAACACCCTTTATATAAGTTATAGTTTTTATAGATTGAAAAACTGAAAAACTATATTTTTTTATTGAGGTGAAGCAACCTCTTATTTTATTACTACAAAAAGAAATCACACTACATTCTTGATTTTACAATTATTTATAATCTAAATATATGTTTGTTAAGCACAATTAATATAATGTACTTAATTACTAAAAGTTGGATTGCAATATGATCGCGGTCAAATACTTATGGAATTTATGTTGGCATTGTATGTGCAATATGAATATCCGCGACGCGCATCCGGCACGTGTACTTTGATTTTGCTTATCGTGAGAATAGTGGTGTGATAACTACTCCCTACTTAAATGTAATTGTCCTCAATCTAAGATTAAAAAAATGGTATGTTGTTAAATTTAAGTTTTAGGCTATTAGAAGATTCTGGCTTATCTTCAGATTGGGGTATGGCTTTTAGAATTTGTACTGGTTCCTCGTTTGCGGTTTGAATAATAATTTCCGGATGTCTCTCTCTCTCAAAAACTTGAAAACTACTATTATCAGAGTGAGGCTTATAATCAGCACAACTCCATAAATTGAAACTTTATTTGTAGTTGCTTCTACCTGAAGCAGTTCGATGGCGTTTGTATTATTTATGTGAAGTTCGTCCATCATTTCTAGTGACAAAAGTTTTTTGATTTGCTTTTCATTAGGAAACGGATGTAAGAATGCTGGTAGTATTTGGGATATGGACTCTTCTCGAGAAGTAAATAGTTTGTCTTCGACATTTATGGAAATATTATTAAACTTTATTATTATGGTTTTTAATTTGTTCCAGTTCAAAGGATATGTACGGAAACAGGTAATGTCGCCTATTTGCGTCCATATTGACAAGTGAGTAAGTATCGGATGTTGCGTTCTCATACTCGTCCAAGTCAATTTTGACTGGTTTCCTTTTCTGAGTGTTTACTTAACGTCCTTTTCTTGTTTGGTTTTCAGCTTCTCTATGTTACTTAGGCGAATCTGATCGAACTGATCGAGATCTATGTTAGGAGTGCGTCCAAAATACAATTCGACTGGCTTTTTACCTGTCGTAGAGTGAATCGTATGATTGTATTAATTAACGGATCTCTCCAACAACTGTTCAAAAGAACGAGGAAGCCCTCTGCCTTCAAGCATCTCATGATTTCAGACAGTGTTGAATGGAATCTTTCAACTTGTCCATTAACCTCACTCTTGTATGGGGGGGTTGTGAAAACTTTGATATGGGGATCATCACTCATCATAGAGATGATTGATGCTGGGTTAAGAAATTTTTCGATATCAATTACGACTACGGCTACGGGAAAATAAAAGTAGAATAATATATCTTGAAATGGCTTTTTTTACATGTTCTACGGTTCGAGATTCGATTATTTTTGTTTGTGCAAATTTGGTAAATGTATCAATGGCAGTTAGGACCAATTGATTTTCGGTAGAGAATATGTCGATGTGGATAGTGTGGCCGAGATAAGTAGGAATAGGAGTTGCATGAATTACTTGGTTATTCGGGTGGCGATCATAGTTATTTTCGTTGCATACTGTGCAGGTTTTGACAGGGTTAGACATCTTTGATGCCATTTTCGGGAAATAGTATTTTTGAAGGATTTGCATCCGATTCTCGCAAGTATTTCTATGTGCTCGTTTATGTTCCGTCAGGATTGTTTCTTCTTGTTGAGTTTCGTCTTCATTATCTTTTACCATATTCTGAGTAAAGCGAATTTTATAGCATTTGAAGTGAAGTGGGTATTTTTCCTGAATTTTCCCCATCAGTGATTCCGATGTAAAAAGTCCATTTACAATGTTAGGATTTAAGTATCTTTTGAAAATATTGATAAAATCCGTTTCGGTGAAACTAGGCTGTGTGAAGATGTGTCTATTGTGACGGGAAGAAAAAAATGTTTTTACCTGATAGCTGATCTCATGTTCATGAATTTTCAGCACCAGTTGGTTGCGAAAAACATTAATGGGAACTTCCACAGCTGTTATCAAATTGCGCGAGGAGCTCTCATCACTATGTTGGGTTACGGATAGGGTATTCGTTTCGAAGAAGATTGGTAATCTCGACAAGGCATCTGCAACTACATTTGTTTTTCCCGGTTTGTACTTGAGTTCGTAGTTGTATTCCTCAAGTATCGCCTTCCACCTTTTAATTTTTGCATTATTCTTTTTATTGCTAAGGGCATATGTAATTGGTTGGTGATCAGTGTGGATATTTACTTTTCGTGATCCATATTGTAACGTACCGTTCTAGTTGCAGACCCTGCACATGCTTGCTACTCTTTTGATCCGGGGAGCTTAGTCTGGGCGGGTACATAGTTTAGCAACCAACATTGTTACATAACTTTAAACTAATCATGTGCAAAAAAAAAAAAATAACCCTTAAACACCAGTTCAAACCTACTCCCATTAATTTAATTCATACAACCATAAAAGGAAAAGTCCATCACCAACTTATTGAGTTATTCCCCCTCCCCTCCTTCCGCGATCCTCTTAGCGAATCATCGCATCAACCCAAAATTGAAACATACAAAAATGTACTTTTTTAAATAAATAATTCGTAAATAATTTTATTATTATAATATTTCTTATAAATATAAGCAACAAAAATGATTGGTAGATGTATTCTACGGTAAACTAACTGTATTGTATAATTGATAAAAATAAAAAAAAAATAACAAGATAAATGTAAATTAACTAGGCTTTTATAATAAATAAATAACGAAATAACAAATTACTGTCAATGAGATGGAACAGTATAAAGTAATTCTATTGACCTTAAACCAAAAAAAAACATGTGATCTCACGCTACACTAATACAAATATAGTGACTCAGATCTCGCGTTTCTATTCTTTTAACAGGAAAAGCAAAATTTTTACAGACGACAGGAAAATTTATTCATAAAAAGAAAAGATTCAATAATAGTACTCACCCCAATGCCTGCAAAGCGCTTCGCGACGTTGAGGATCCTGAAAAGCAAGATTTATCGCACCAGCAAAAAGCTAATGTGAAATATAAATTTTCCTTGTTCTGCTCAATTCACTTATTTGATTTCACTCTTTTGAGATAACTAAAATTTATATATTTTTTTTGTGCAAAGGCCATAGAAAACACTTAACTAACACAATATTCATATTTTTAAATAAATAATTAAATTCTTAATGATTCCTAATATATTAAATCACACTATACACTGTTACTATCCGCCGGTTGAGCAGACAATTTAAAGGCAAAGCTGCGGTATATGAAAGCGTGTTGTGACGTCCGTTTATGTCAAGGACGATGACTGCTCACACGTTATACGGTATTTTTATCTGGCTGCCTAAGAAGCCGCTTCAAATTTCAAGAAGTGTTATCCCGTTCAGTAAGATTTAGTATATTTTTTCCTCTCTTTTTTTTTCTTATTTTTTTAATTTTTAATTTTTTTAAGGCTGACGGAGGATAAATTCTCACACAGAGACGTTAAGTTCCCCTGGTATTACCGTTGCGGTACACAACGAAATTGCGGGACCACCCGTCAGCTGGAACTCGATTAATCGAGTGAGATATTTAAGATTATGTACAGATGTACGAATGGAAATCACTTTCGGCCACTATTATAATGCCGCTTGAATTTTTAATTTAATTTATGTTTTACTGTTCACACTCAAATTTCGTAAACGAATGACTGAATGACCACGACAGTATTATAGCTCATCAGCTGTTAAAATTTAAATTTCCCAAGCCGGGCAATTATAACAAAGAATAAGTTTTTTTTTGTACTAAATTGTTTTATAAGTATGTATGAGTAATACAGGCTGTCATACAAGTAGACCAACGTTACAATATATGTAGATAGTTTCTTAGAGAATTAAGCGCCTAAATTATAGCCAGCATTTCCTTTTCATTGGTGGCATCATTTTCTTCGGGTTGGCTTAATGTTCTAGAAATAAACGTTATGGGCTTATTATTTTGCATTAGGACGGCTCCGATTGCTACGGTGAATGAATGAAACGGCGAAAATAGCCTAATACACCTAAAAACCATCTCAGGTCTTTGAGATTAGATGGTTTTTGTAATTTGACTGTTGCCTCAATTTTTTTCTCATTTGGCTTTATTCCTTTTGTTCCTACCATAAACCCTAGGAATTCTAGTTCTTCTCGTAGAAATTCGCATTTATCTAATTGGACTTTCATGTTTGCGGATTCGAGTGTTTTAAATACTGCTTTCATGTTTTTTCGTCTTTGCCAAATATTATTATGTTATCAATGTAGACATAACATCTTTTGGCGATATGTTTCCTTATAATGTCATCTAAGTTCTTTGGAAGATTGACGGGGCATTCTTGAGACCGAAAGGGAGTCGGATAAATTCAAATATTCCGTTATTGATGGAAAAAGCTGTCTTCTCTATATCGGAATCTTTTAGTGGATTTATCCCGAGGTTCGCAAGAACTTCATTAATTTCAGGGACAGGATATTTGTCTGGAATGGTGATTGAATTTAGCTTTCGGTAATCAATTACCATCCTGTACTTTTTCTCACCGGATGCGTCTAATTTCTTTGGGACGATCCAGAGGGATACGGGGATTTAGAAGGTCTTACAATACCTTCATCTTTCAGCGCCATAGGATATGGATAAGCCTTCGAGTAGACTGGAGTGTCTGAATAAGTGCGTATTTTGCCCTTAATTCTTGTCGTATAAGTTAGTTTTTTGTCCGGTTCTTCACTCAGATGGGCAATTCTAAGATCTATTTTATTAACATCTTGAGAATTATGTTGCTTGAGAGGAATTTTAATATTTGAATAGATGGTCATGTGGCCTTCGTTGGTGTGGATAACGGCCTGAAGTTTCCTTAGAGAATCGTTCCCTATAATACCGTTGAAAGACGTTAAACTAGGTAAAATGTAAAAATTTAGTATTCTTAATTGTGGCCGAAGATGTCTATTAGAGAATAATGAGTAATTTTTATGCTTCCTCCAACGGAGTTAGCGAAGAATAGTTTTGGATTAATTATGGGATTCCTGACATGTTTAGGTTGTATGTAATTCTTATTAGAGCCTGTATCAATTAAACATTTAAGAATCTCTCCGTTCCTAATGCGAAATTCATAATACGGGAGCGAAGAGCGATTTAATCTAAAATATAGATGTCTTCTAATTCTTCCGGTTCTTCGTATGTAGAATTTTCGTATGACTCCACGTATTCGGCTAGTGACTGTACATTTGGGTTGTCTTCATTAGTGTCGTCTTGCAGTTCGGGTTCTTGTTCTAAAGAACCCGTATCTTCAACATTTGGTTCTGTATAGTAGACTCTTCGAAACTTATTTGGAGATTGGTTGGCTGTAGCTTGATTCATGTAGGGTCTCTTTTGGGGAAATTGGTGATTCCGCGGACGATTAACGTAATTAATTTGTTTAGAGCGAATACTGCGATCTACGTCCGTAGGTTCCCGTTTAGGTAGAGGCTTATGGGGTAAGCCGAACTGAGTTCTATTATGGTTGAAATTTATTTTGGGGTAATGTGTTTTGTGTAGATATGGGCATATTAAATGGTTGTTTTTGAGGGAATGGATTTTGCGGTTTGTATGGGTTTTGTGGATTATAAAATAATTGAGGAAGAAATTGGGTTTGGACATTAAAGTTATTTCTTCGAGGAGGAACAGGTGGAGCGATCTGCTGTCTTCGTTGAATATTGTGACTATTGCTATTTGCATACTGGGTTCTAAAATAAACGTTTTGCAATTTAAGACAGAGATGTAAGGCCTGTGGTAAATCGACTGGTTCTAAAATGCTAAACAAACGAGGAAGGTCTCCTTTTAATCCACGGACAAAAGTATCGGGTGCTTTATCTCGATAGGATTGTGTCATGTTGCTGAGGGACTCTTATCCCATATTCATGCATGACAGTTTGTTCAGAATAAGCGATAAATGTTGATATTACTGCCCTTGATTACCTTGTACTAAGGTTGTCATCTGATATTCTAGCGTTCCTAGGTCCTTTTTGTCCGCATAATGCCGAGTCAGGCACTTTTGTACCAGTTCAACGGCGTATTGTAGGACTCTAGTACGATATCGGCCTGTCCTACTATTTTATTTCTTATGATGCTCAAAATACCATAGTATTTTGGCGTGCATTTTAGGTGTTCATAAATTTTTAAAATTCTATCAACACTCTTTCTCCAAGAGCTGAACTCTCCAGGCTGCCCTGGGAATTCTCTAGGACTCTTGACGGTATCTAGAATTTTATCCAACTCTGAAAGGTTTCGATCTGTCATATTTATTATTTGGTCAGTATCGTCATTGATGTCAGAATTGGGATGCCAGATTAGTATGTTTGAAATTATAGCGGGACCGCCTCGGATCAGAACGTCCGTAATTATTTGTGTTTCTTGTTCTGTTAAGTTTGCCATATTAAGAGGATTGTTGGGAGCTGTATTATTATCTAGTAAGGATGGGCGAAGAATATTATTGTTGGTGGATGAAGTAGGGTTCACCATTGTGGAACAATTTAAAGATTCAAATAGAGTAGGAGAGGAGAATTGCAAAATAAAATTCCTTAAGTTTTTTAAATACAATTTAGGAAAATGAAAATTTGAATGTAAACTTAAACAACATGTTTCCTTAAATTTCCTAGATATTCTAAATAATAATTTATTTAACAAGATCTTTGTTTGTCAGATCTTCTGTTCCATTTAATATTTTAAATTTAATAATTTTTTACTTATATTTTTCGTTTCTTTAATATTCTTTTTCTTTTAATTAATTCTTGAAAATATTTAGATTTATTTTAATTTTACTTAAAACTTGATATATTTATTTATTTTTTCTTTAATAAATTCTTGTAAACAATTTTATTGATTTATTTCTTTAAAAAAATTATTTTCTTAATTCTTTATTATTATTATTTTATTATGGTAATACTAGGAATTAACTACCGCTTACAGCAATATACAAAAAATAAAATATCACTTACAGTAATATTAAGGAATGTAGGACGAGCATTCCTGTTGGTGACTCTTATTTGTAGTAGTACACACGTTAACCCGATTAAAACTGTCCAAACGTGTGGGGACTGAGTGTGGTCTTCCGATTCCAACTACGTAGGCGCCTTTATACTTTTGATGTCTAATATAAAGACTCCGTCATTTCCCCTACTCTTTGATGTAATCGGTTTCGAAGTTTTTTAGGCTCTTAATTGCCACGTTGGGTCAGGCTTTGTTTTTTTTTGAAAGTTTTTATTTTGAATTATTCTCTAATTTATAGCGCGGTAACCGAGCAAATAGCGCAGTGGTTAAAGCTGCGACGTTTGGATCCTGAGGTACTGGGTTCGAATCTCAACAGAGGCGAGGGATGCAAAAGGGATTTTTCATCTCCCGATTACGATCGGTGATTAAATTGAAAACATCTATGACCCTCTGTAGAATGTAGAACTCATGGGCCGACCCATCTTCCATGTCACTGTACAGGATACAAAATAATGTATTTCTATCACAATGGAAACTAAAACATTGTAATTCTACTGTTTTTTTATATGTTTTAGGTTAGAATCACACGTTGTTTCTCGAAAGAATACAAGTAGTGGAGTGACGCCGAGGTGTTGCTTCCGGTAGTTCGGCTGATTGGTATACCCGTTTACAATTGTATATGCAATTACGTGGCATAGGACGACCGGACACTACTGATTTTTGTTAATATATAATAACACTTTAATAACACTGCACTGTATGTTTTTTTTTTTTGTTTAGTTCACACTCGTGGATGTATTGAACTTTTATATATATATTGAACAGTTTTATACATTCAAAAAAAATTATATATACATTTTTATTTTTGTTGATCAATTGATCAATATGCTATGCTGATCTTCTTGATAGTCTGTCATAGTCTGCCACCTGCAGCCGAACTCTCAAGGTAGACGAAAAGAACAGGGGGTCGATTATGTAAGCATTACGAGTTACGAGTTTTTCGAAATTACGGCCAATCGCGATTATATAAGACATTTCGAGTTCTCGTAATGGCGACATGTTGTTGTTTTACTCGTACAAATTTTGAGAACGACAAGCAACTCATATTGGTTGAAATGATTGTTTTTAAGGAAAATTTGTCAAAATTAACTGTTCAAATAATGTTTTTAGACATTTACTATTATTTCAATAGTCGAACATGTGATTTTTTATTAGTAAATTACTATTAAACATGAATTTAATATGTAGCAATGTGGTGATGATGTGGTGATGGCGAAAAACGATTTAAATGTCAAAAATCGTTTAAGTGCTGTTGAAGAAGTGATTACAATTTTTTTAATAAAAATAATAAAAAAGTATTTTCCAATCTATTACATAAAATGAACATATGTGTTTATACTAATCATAATTTAATACTTTATTTTGTATTTTTATATAAACAAATAATTAATATAATTTTTATTTTGTGTACAAAAACTATTATTTAGGGCAAACCGAACAAATGGACAGCAACTAAATAAATTTATTAGTTTTATGGAAGACCATCCCGATTTTGCCAAGGGTGTTTGAATTCAACAACAGGTTCCATTACAATGTTTTCCTGTAAATAGAATTATGATATGTCAAATTAGCTTGGTTATAATATTAAAACACCAAAAGATTACTTACTTTCAAATAAATTTTTAAATACACAAAATAATTTTATTTTTATTTATTTTATTTTATTTTAATTTTTTTTTGTTTAAAACAAATAATTTTGATTTAAAACACAAACAATTTTGAATGAACACACAAACAACCAAACAACTCTGTCGCGCGCCAATTTTATTTTGACATAACCACAAAATATTTGTAAACAAAATAACCAAAACAAAATATGTGTCCGAAAATGCACATATCGGGCAACTCCTTTTTTTTCGAAAATATTGTATCGTACTTGCTTACATTATCGTGCTAGGTCGCAATTACGACTTCATGGATTACGAGTTGTCGTAACTCGTAACTCGTAATACGAGAAATACATAATCGACTCCCAGCCGTGTAAGAAACACTCTATACGCAGTGCTTTTTTCTGATATGGCGACGATCGATAGGTGGCAGTAACATCGTTACAAGGTCTTTTTTTGTCAAACACACAAAGGAGAAACTCGCAATGAAGGTACCTGACTTTTTCTGAAATATCTCACTACGACCCGTTACAAACCGGCTCGTAGAGAGATATTTCAGAAAAAGTCAATTTGAGTTTGGTTGTAATAACATATAATATCTAATATTTTAGTATTAAATAACCACCAATTCTCAGATAATTCTGCATACAAAGCTAGTTTCTAAATCTTTTCTACCCAAAGTTATAGCCATTTTAAGAATCTCAAAACTTCAAACAAAGTAATGAAAAAATAAAACTGTACCGTTTTTTTTTTTGCTCAATACATAGAGGTGGGGATTTTTCTGAAAAGTTGTGCTACTTACGGCACAACAGGAACAACATTAAATTAGTTAAAAGTTTATTTTAATTATTTACAAGTTTATATGGAGTCCTGTTTTTGTTGCCTGGACTAGTAGTACAATTTCAAAAGATGAAATTTTTTTAACTTTGTTATGTTGGCTCGCGCGCCAAATGTCCCGAACAATTTCGTCATCGCTTACCAATGTAACTGTCGTAATGTAACTCCTCCAGTTTTAGTTGGTTGATGTCCTCATTAATCAAAAATGTTTGTAATTCCTTGGTTATACGCTGTATTATCCTATATTTTCTTAAAATATAGTGTTGTGGTTTTGGAAATCCATAGGCTGGTAAATGGCAATATTCAAACTATTTAATTCCCAACTTGAGAAAATCAATTATGACAATTTATTGTTGAAAATTTTTAATTCGATTATTGTGAACGGTGTTTAATTTATTATTTATAAGTAAAGTAGTATTGATTGGAGGAGGAATTTCCTTTATTTGGAAAGGACCAAAGGAAACTTTTTTTCTGTGTACTTCATTCTTTAGTAGAACAAACTCACCAATATTTAAATTTTTAACTTGAGTGTTAATATCGTAATATGACTTTGACTTCTGTTTCTTAAAGATAAGATTTTTTGGCTATATCAAAAGAATATTGCATTCGATTTTTTAGTTCAAAGAAATAGTCATCGTAATTATAAACTATTTCAGGTTCACGTAATAATCAATTAGGTATAAATGGTTTATGTCCGAATAACAATTCATACGGTATAAATTTCTTTCTTCTCAAAAAAAAATAAAGGACTCATTCTTTTTAGCTTCTTTGTATTATAAAATTAAGTTCAATTTCAGATTCGTTACTTTATTGTTGTTGATTTGTTTTTTTTTATGTTTGGCTTTTCGGCTCTTCAAGTTGTGGACCCAATCGTTCTCCGTATTTTCTTTTGTTGCGGTTTTGGTTGTGTGGGAGATTTTGTGTTTGTGTGGTAGAAGGGTTCGGTTTTATATAGTCTGGTGTTATCAGGTGATCTATGAATGAAATTTCTTTCTCGAGAAATTGGAATTTAGGGCACTGTAACCTTTAATTGTTTTTTCTACATATGTCGAAAACTTCGGTTAGATTCTTGCTGTAGATGATTTGTATTGCTTTTATCTGCCCAAATTATCTTGTTGTGGCTTCTTTTGGCGTATCGTTTCGTCATCTCGCATTTGTTTTTTTTGTATCGTTGTGAAGAAAAACAATCCGAATTTTATATAAGAAAATCAACTTTCAAAACAAAATTTATTCTACCAAATTTATAAGAAAACCCAATAATTTCGTGACTTATATTACTTAATCCTAATAACGCTAGTAATAATTCATTATTTCCAAATAAAAATTTAACCAAAAGATTCCCAAAACAAAAAAAAATAATAAAGAAAGAAAGAACGAATATTAAGTAAAAATTTGAAAAATAATGCACTATTACTACAAAATTTAATCTAAATTAATTATACTAAAAAAATGTAACTTAATTAATAAAAAATAATATATATAATAAATAAAAAAAAAATTCTTAACTTAATGGCCGCGGCCGTTGATTTCTGCATACAACGTAGATGAATTGAACTATATAGTTTTACAAACATAATTTTAGTTTGCAATTTGATTAGTTTATTTTCTTTTTTTTTTTTTCTTTTTATTTTTCGTATATAACTTTTATCATAAAAAAAAATACAGTACAACTGGTCACTTATTAATTTAATTATTATAATTTTGTATTAGTTTGATCACATAGTGACCACATGTTTATATTTATTTTATTTGAACTCATATTCATTAATTTTACTTTAGTTATTAAACACTTTGGGAAATTACCACTAGTTTTTTTTTTTTTTTTTATATATCTATGTACACTATACTATATAATTATGTACTTATAATAATAATTATAATATTACAATCACTTAAAGTAATTGCAAAAAAAAAAACAACACAAGTCACATAATTGAGATATCATACGATATCGATCATACGATAATTATTTATTTTTTTGTTCATACAGTAAAACAAATTTTTTTTTTTTTATAAAAAAGCACAAGATTAAAAATCGAAATTTTATTTAAAGTTTTAAAGTTTCGAATTCAGAATTGTAATACTAATTTTTCTTTTTAGTTTTCTTTTCTTTTCATTCCACTATGTATTTTTAGTTTATTAGGAACTTTACGTTTTATATATATACTATATATATACACACATGTACTTTAATATATTTTTATTTCAGAAACTCAATCTTCAATTTTACAACTTACTCACTTACTGAACAACAACCGATTTTTTTAGAAACTTTGCAATTTATATAAAAAAAAACCTAGCGGATTCTCCCACTCACGAATAAACCAAAAGTTGGAAGAACAAGATTTTAATTCATTCCCCTATATCATACAGCAATTTTTTTTCTCCGTTAAGTTCTTGTGCCAACAACAACAAAAATAATTATTTAAAATCAGAGGTGTTAAACCCACCATATCTTGTAACGATCGCGGCGACGTTACAAGGTGTGTGATGCGAACGCAATCGGGCTTTCTTCCGCATTAGGCATGCCAAGTGAAAGACAAGCAACCACACCCTCTGCAGATGCATCGGTCGCTACCACTACTTTCAATTTAGGATTAAAATGTTCAAGGACTAAGTCTGAATTAATTACCTCTTTTACTTTATCTAGTGCCCTTTGACATTCGTCATTCCATTTTAATGACTCGTCAGTTAAAAGAGTGTAAATTGGTTTAAGGATTGTTGATACGTTTCGAATTTTAACGACCATAGTAATTGATTAATCCACAGAGAGCCTTAATCTGGGTTTTTGTCTTTGGAATAGGCATTTTTACTATAGCCTCCACCTTTTCTATGTCTTTGTGAAGTCCCTCTGCATTTATTACAAATACTAAATATCTTATTTTATTTTGGAAAAATTCGCATTTGGTTTTATTTACTTTGAACCCCGCTTTTTGTAGCCTATCCATGACTTTCCTCAAGTTATCTAAGTGTTCTGTTCTTGTCCATCCTGTTACCACAATATCGTCAATAAAAACAATTACTCCTTTGCAGCCCAAAAGTGACTTTTCCATAATAGCTTGGAAAATAGAGCTATTTGGTTTGCAGCCATATGGCAATCGATTCACCGCATAAAGACCTTTATGTGTAGACCACGCAAGTATTTTTCGAGAAGATTTGTCCAACACCAATTGGTGGTACGCTTGAGACAGGTCCAGCTTGGTAAATTGTATCCCGCCTTGCAAGGCTTGAAATAATTCCTCTATCTTTGGTAAGTGATGATTAAAATCCTCTACAAATTTATTAACCGTGACAGAGTAATCGGTACAAACGAGTAAGGTTCCATCTTTTTTTAATTCGGTTACTAATGGGGTGCCCCACTCTGGACTTTATCATCCCTAAGTTTTCTAATCTATTCAGCTGGCCTTCTAGTTTCTGTACGCAAATGGCACTAATCTAGGTTTCACAAATACCGGCTGTGTCCCTGGTTTTAATTTTATGCTAATTTCTTCGCCTAAGTATCTCCCTAGTTTACCGTCAATCACTACATCGTACTTTTTTATCAATTGTCGCACTTCTTGCTCAACACTAATTGACTGCACTGTGATTTTAAAATTGAGTTTTTTAAAAATATCTCTATCTAACAACGGACGAACACCATCTTTAATGACGACCAACAAGACTTTGTGCAACTTACCGTCATGCTTAACTTCTACTTCGATACAGCCCATTGTGTTAATAACGTTTCCATTGTATGCCTTTAAAACCGGTGCATATTCCAATATTTTACAGCTTTTGAATTTCTCTTGATATATTGAATAAGGTATGGTAGAAATTGCCGATCCTGTGTCAATTTCAAATGTTATGTTCTCTCCATTGACGCTCAAGGTCGCATCGAAAACCCTTAAAGGAAAATTATTTATATTATTACAGCTAATCTTAACATTATTCATTATATTTTTGATATGGCCACTTCCATTAACTTTTTTTATGCTGGATATTTCCAACGAATTTATTTCGGTTTCCTAACGCTCGTTGTGCTCCTGAACATCAAAATCTGCTTGCAAATGAACCTCGTCTACAAAATGGTTCCTCTTATATCGATACTTCCTCATCTTCGCCAAATGACCTTTTTGCTTACATATACGACAGTTGAAGTCCTTATATTGGCAGTGTTTGTTTTCATGGTTCCAATAACCACACTCGCTGAATTTCACTTTTCGCGCGTTCGTTGCTTCTTTATTCATTGCTAACTCTATACACTTTGCAATAGTCATGTCTGCTGCTGAATGTTCACACAATCTCAAAAATTGATCCTTTTTGTAACCCACAAACAAATTGATCCATTAAAATCTTTTCCAGTGCTGCTCAGTAGGCTTCATTGAATCGCCTACGTTCTTTAAATATAACTGATTGTCCTACAAATTGCTTCGTCAGTATGTCAATGATTTCTTGCTTCTTGGGGCGGCTGGTGAACACAAATTTTGCAATAATTTATACACCAATACTTAAAGACGTAAGTAAATTTGAAACTTTTTTATCTTCTTCTTCATTATCGATAACCATAACCCCAATCTTTCCTCAAAGCATATGAAATCGCCATTGATTCCGAAAATTTCGCTAAATTTTCCTATTTTATGTTGTTTAATTTTTGGTTATACTGACTCACCATGCGGTTTTTGTTGACAACTGAAAATTTTCTTTTGCTTCAGCTACCTTTTATTAGCTTGCTGCTTTTTTCTTTTTTAACCTCTTCGATACTTTTTAATTATTTAATTTAATTTTTTTTATTACTTTTCGGAAGTCATAAAAAAATTATTTTTAATTTGATCCCATCGTCGCCATTAATATGTATCCATGCGAAATGCCAATGTTATGCAAACAAACATACTCGTTATAAGCCTGAGAACGAACTGACCGTTCATCAACTTTATTTTTTATTCTGCCTTTACATCCTGTAGCCTAATTCTATAACGAATAAGATAACGTGAAAACGCGAAAACGAGTACTTTACACGTTTTCATACCAAAATGGTATTCTATAACTTTACACCAAGATAAATTAAAAAATGGGTAAGATATTAAACGTCAATAAATTACACATACAATTTATCTTGTGTAGTTCGTTTTCACGGATAAAAATTTAAAATATAAAACTAAAATTTCACGAAGAAGGCGGGCTAGTGTCGAACAAAAAAACCATGTTTGTCCTTGTTACTCTTTATATTATATTATGAAATGAAACACTAACAAAACGTCAAAGTGGTTTTAGACACGATAAAATTATTCAGCAAGAAAAAATTTACACGCTGACTACTTTTTTTTATAGAATACCAGTTAACCTAAATAAGATAGCAATTGTGTAAATTTTTTTTGTGTAAACTTTTTCAATGTTTCGTTTTTTCACATTATCTTATTTTTACAGAATTAGACCACTGTAGCCTAATTCTATAACGCAGTAAGATAACGTGAAAACGCGAAAACGAGTACTTTACACGTTTTCATACCAAAATGGTATTCTATAACTTTACACCAAGATAAATTAAAAAATGGGTAAGATATTAAACGTCAATAAATTACACATACAATTTATCATGTGTAGTTCGTTTTCACGGATAAAAATTTAAAATTTAAAACTAAAATTTCACGAAGAAGGCCGAACAAAAAAAACATGTTTGTCCTTGTTACTCTTTATATTATATTATGAAACGAAACACTAACAAAACGTCAAAGTGGTTTTAGACACGAAAAACTTATTCAGCAAGAAAAAATTTACACGCTGACTACTTTGTTTTATAGAATACCATTTAACCTAAATAAGATAGAAATTGTGTAAATTTTTTTTGTGTAAACTTTTTCAATGTTTCGTTTTTTCACATTATCTTGTTTTTACAGAATTAGACCACTGAAATGCATGTTACCCTAAATACAATATTTCATACAGTAACACATCAGATATCGCTACGCGACATATCAGGTTATAATACAATGTATGCCTGTAGCCATAATAAGCTGTATATACTTTCTTCGGATTTTAATTTTATGTTGAATTTATTTAAGTGGTCATGGATATAATCCATTTCCCTGTGGTTTAATATATGTCGAGATATTACTTTTAATTTCGCCATAGTGAGAGCTTCAGCAATGTCCTTGAAATGATTTTCTAATAATTCGATGTTGTATATAGTTTTGTGATAGTTCTGATCTAATTTCAGTATACTGACTAGATTTTGTGTATTGTTTTCAATTAATTCATTGTATTTACTAGCTAGAACATCTTTGTTTTTGTTTATTTCTGTTATTGCCCTTCCTAGCTCTACAAGTCGTCATGATCCATATTTCTGGTTATAGATTTTACTGCAGAGTCTAATCCATTTATTAGTCCTCTTTTATTCCTCATCATGGGTCGTAAATAGTCTAATGTTTCTTCTAAGTTTTTAATTTTCATTTGAAGTATGTCTAATTTGATTTTATATATTATATTTAAGTCTGGTCTTTCTCTAGTAGCTGTCCCTATATTAGCTATATTGGTCTTGATTACCTGTAAACTATGTTCGTAGCTACTTAAATGTATTATATGTAGAAGTCTGATGTAATTTGTTATTATCCTTGCGTTGCCTAGTTTGAGAGATACTAGGCCTGTATTTTGGTCGAAGTTGATGACGTCTATTGCATGCATAGTTATTAGATTACCTCACCTGCAATAAATGTTTGATCTTAGATTTGTGTACTTTGCGTTTGTTGGTTGTTAGAGTAACTTTATTATTTCTCTTTATATAATGTCTCTGAAATTTAGGACTGACTTTATTTCGTCTGTTATATTGCTCATATATTGTGTCGTTTTCTTGACAGTCTGGTGGTTCAATTCGTTTTTCGTTTAATTTATTTGTTAGATCTTCTTTTTGTTTAGAATTACGCATATGTATGAGATTACATAGTTCATCATACTCCTTTTTGTGTTTTATTAAGATTGATTGGGGGGTCTCCCCGGAGCTTGCGGAATTTGTAATCTAGGCTGGGCAATGTTTTGTTATTGTACATATACCCTATGTAATGGTTAGTAATGCATTGGCCTAGGTGGTATTTGGGGTTTTTCAAATGCATGAACTTTGGTTTTCATATAATGCATATTTTGTTCTTTCATACAAAGAGAAAATGCATGTTTTTGAAAACATATGGATCAATGATTCCGCCAGCCCATAAAGCGCACCAAACAGTAATTTTCTGTGGATGTAATGGTGTTTCGACAAAAGCTTGTGAATTATCCTCACTCCAAATGCGACAATTCTGCTTATTTACGTACCCATTCAACCAAAAATGGGCTTCATCGGAGAACGAAATTTTGAATGGAAATAACATCAATATAAATTTGTGCTTCAGCCCATTCGCCGAATTGGCGGCACATACGATTGTCGTTTTGCTTTAATTCCTGCACAAGTTGAATCTTGAAAGCTTTTAAGCGAAGCTCCTTTCGTAAAATCTTCCATAAAGTGGAAGGACACAACCCCAATTGCTGAGAACGGCGACGAATTGATTGATTTGGATCTTCTTCAATGCTTTCCTGTACAGCGGCTACAGCTTCTTCAGTGCGCACTGTTCGGCGTCTCACGGGATGCACATTATCATTATGAGTAAACGTGGTCCGAAAATATTATTCGAATTAGCCGCTCTGAAGGACGATTATGTACGCCATAAAATGGACGAGGTGCATGATAAGTTTGACGTACAGAACCATTATTTTGATAAAAAATTTAAACAATTTGCAAGCGTTGATGTAAGTCAATCCATAATGAAATGTCAAACTAAACTAAACAAAAAGCAACTATCAGCTGTTAAATGGGTTGTCAAATCAAGCAGTGTTGCCAACTCAAAGTTGTGGACCTCGAAAAAAAACACCCTTTATATAAGTTATAGTTTTTATAGATTGAAAAACTGAAAAACTATATTTTTTTATTGAGGTGAAGCAACCTCTTATTTTATTACTACAAAAAGAAATCACACTACATTCTTGATTTTACAATTATTTATAATCTAAATATATGTTTGTTAAGCACAATTAATATAATGTACTTAATTACTAAAAGTTGGATTGCAATATGATCGCGGTCAAATACTTATGGAATTTATGTTGGCATTGTATGTGCAATATGAATATCCGCGACGCGCATCCGGCACGTGTACTTTGATTTTGCTTATCGTGAGAATAGTGGTGTGATAACTACTCCCTACTTAAATGTAATTGTCCTCAATCTAAGATTAAAAAAATGGTATGTTGTTAAATTTAAGTTTTAGGCTATTAGAAGATTCTGGCTTATCTTCAGATTGGGGTATGGCTTTTAGAATTTGTACTGGTTCCTCGTTTGCGGTTTGAATAATAATTTCCGGATGTCTCTCTCTCTCAAAAACTTGAAAACTACTATTATCAGAGTGAGGCTTATAATCAGCACAACTCCATAAATTGAAACTTTATTTGTAGTTGCTTCTACCTGAAGCAGTTCGATGGCGTTTGTATTATTTATGTGAAGTTCGTCCATCATTTCTAGTGACAAAAGTTTTTTGATTTGCTTTTCATTAGGAAACGGATGTAAGAATGCTGGTAGTATTTGGGATATGGACTCTTCTCGAGAAGTAAATAGTTTGTCTTCGACATTTATGGAAATATTATTAAACTTTATTATTATGGTTTTTAATTTGTTCCAGTTCAAAGGATATGTACGGAAACAGGTAATGTCGCCTATTTGCGTCCATATTGACAAGTGAGTAAGTATCGGATGTTGCGTTCTCATACTCGTCCAAGTCAATTTTGACTGGTTTCCTTTTCTGAGTGTTTACTTAACGTCCTTTTCTTGTTTGGTTTTCAGCTTCTCTATGTTACTTAGGCGAATCTGATCGAACTGATCGAGATCTATATTAGGAGTGCGTCCAAAATACAATTCGACTGGCTTTTTACCTGTCGTAGAGTGAATCGTATGATTGTATTAATTAACGGATCTCTCCAACAACTGTTCAAAAGAACGAGGAAGCCCTCTGCCTTCAAGCATCTCATGATTTCAGACAGTGTTGAATGGAATCTTTCAACTTGTCCATTAACCTCACTCTTGTATGGGGGGGTTGTGAAAACTTTGATATGGGGATCATCACTCATCATAGAGATGATTGATGCTGGGTTAAGAAATTTTTCGATATCAATTACGACTACGGCTACGGGAAAATAAAAGTAGAATAATATATCTTGAAATGGCTTTTTTTACATGTTCTACGGTTCGAGATTCGATTATTTTTGTTTGTGCAAATTTGGTAAATGTATCAATGGCAGTTAGGACCAATTGATTTTCGGTAGAGAATATGTCGATGTGGATAGTGTGGCCGAGATAAGTAGGAATAGGAGTTGCATGAATTACTTGGTTATTCGGGTGGCGATCATAGTTATTTTCGTTGCATACTGTGCAGGTTTTGACAGGGTTAGACATCTTTGATGCCATTTTCGGGAAATAGTATTTTTGAAGGATTTGCATCCGATTCTCGCAAGTATTTCTATGTGCTCGTTTATGTTCCGTCAGGATTGTTTCTTCTTGTTGAGTTTCGTCTTCATTATCTTTTACCATATTCTGAGTAAAGCGAATTTTATAGCATTTGAAGTGAAGTGGGTATTTTTCCTGAATTTTCCCCATCAGTGATTCCGATGTAAAAAGTCCATTTACAATGTTAGGATTTAAGTATCTTTTGAAAATATTGATAAAATCCGTTTCGGTGAAACTAGGCTGTGTGAAGATGTGTCTATTGTGACGGGAAGAAAAAAATGTTTTTACCTGATAGCTGATCTCATGTTCATGAATTTTCAGCACCAGTTGGTTGCGAAAAACATTAATGGGAACTTCCACAGCTGTTATCAAATTGCGCGAGGAGCTCTCATCACTATGTTGGGTTACGGATAGGGTATTCGTTTCGAAGAAGATTGGTAATCTCGACAAGGCATCTGCAACTACATTTGTTTTTCCCGGTTTGTACTTGAGTTCGTAGTTGTATTCCTCAAGTATCGCCTTCCACCTTTTAATTTTTGCATTATTCTTTTTATTGCTAAGGGCATATGTAATTGGTTGGTGATCAGTGTGGATATTTACTTTTCGTGATCCATATTGTAACGTACCGTTCTAGTTGCAGACCCTGCACATGCTTGCTACTCTTTTGATCCGGGGAGCTTAGTCTGGGCGGGTACATAGTTTAGCAACCAACATTGTTACATAACTTTAAACTAATCATGTGCAAAAAAAAAAAAATAACCCTTAAACACCAGTTCAAACCTACTCCCATTAATTTAATTCATACAACCATAAAAGGAAAAGTCCATCACCAACTTATTGAGTTATTCCCCCTCCCCTCCTTCCGCGATCCTCTTAGCGAATCATCGCATCAACCCAAAATTGAAACATACAAAAATATACTTTTTTAAATAAATAATTCGTAAATAATTTTATTATTATAATATTTCTTATAAATATAAGCAACAAAAATGATTGGTAGATGTATTCTACGGTAAACTAACTGTATTGTATAATTGATAAAAATAAAAAAAAAATAACAAGATAAATGTAAATTAACTAGGCTTTTATAATAAATAAATAACGAAATAACAAATTACTGTCAATGAGATGGAACAGTATAAAGTAATTCTATTGACCTTAAACCAAAAAAAAACATGTGATCTCACGCTACACTAATACAAATATAGTGACTCAGATCTCGCGTTTCTATTCTTTTAACAGGAAAAGCAAAATTTTTACAGACGACAGGAAAATTTATTCATAAAAAGAAAAGATTCAATAATAGTACTCACCCCAATGCCTGCAAAGCGCTTCGCGACGTTGAGGATCCTGAAAAGCAAGATTTATCGCACCAGCAAAAAGCTAATGTGAAATATAAATTTTCCTTGTTCTGCTCAATTCACTTATTTGATTTCACTCTTTTGAGATAACTAAAATTTATATATTTTTTTTGTGCAAAGGCCATAGAAAACACTTAACTAACACAATATTCATATTTTTAAATAAATAATTAAATTCTTAATGATTCCTAATATATTAAATCACACTATACACTGTTACTATCCGCCGGTTGAGCAGACAATTTAAAGGCAAAGCTGCGGTATATGAAAGCGTGTTGTGACGTCCGTTTATGTCAAGGACGATGACTGCTCACACGTTATACGGTATTTTTATCTGGCTGCCTAAGAAGCCGCTTCAAATTTCAAGAAGTGTTATCCCGTTCAGTAAGATTTAGTATATTTTTTCCTCTCTTTTTTTTTCTTATTTTTTTAATTTTTAATTTTTTTAAGGCTGACGGAGGATAAATTCTCACACAGAGACGTTAAGTTCCCCTGGTATTACCGTTGCGGTACACAACGAAATTGCGGGACCACCCGTCAGCTGGAACTCGATTAATCGAGTGAGATATTTAAGATTATGTACAGATGTACGAATGGAAATCACTTTCGGCCACTATTATAATGCCGCTTGAATTTTTAATTTAATTTATGTTTTACTGTTCACACTCAAATTTCGTAAACGAATGACTGAATGACCACGACAGTATTATAGCTCATCAGCTGTTAAAATTTAAATTTCCCAAGCCGGGCAATTATAACAAAGAATAAGTTTTTTTTTGTACTAAATTGTTTTATAAGTATGTATGAGTAATACAGGCTGTCATACAAGTAGACCAACGTTACAATATATGTAGATAGTTTCTTAGAGAATTAAGCGCCCAAATTATAGCCAGCATTTCCTTTTCATTGGTGGCATCATTTTCTTCGGGTTGGCTTAATGTTCTAGAAATAAACGTTATGGGCTTATTATTTTGCATTAGGACGGCTCCGATTGCTACGGTGAATGAATGAAACGGCGAAAATAGCCTAATACACCTAAAAACCATCTCAGGTCTTTGAGATTAGATGGTTTTTGTAATTTGACTGTTGCCTCAATTTTTTTCTCATTTGGCTTTATTCCTTTTGTTCCTACCATAAACCCTAGGAATTCTAGTTCTTCTCGTAGAAATTCGCATTTATCTAATTGGACTTTCATGTTTGCGGATTCGAGTGTTTTAAATACTGCTTTCATGTTTTTTCGTCTTTGCCAAATATTATTATGTTATCAATGTAGACATAACATCTTTTGGCGATATGTTTCCTTATAATGTCATCTAAGTTCTTTGGAAGATTGACGGGGCATTCTTGAGACCGAAAGGGAGTCGGATAAATTCAAATATTCCGTTATTGATGGAAAAAGCTGTCTTCTCTATATCGGAATCTTTTAGTGGATTTATCCCGAGGTTCGCAAGAACTTCATTAATTTCAGGGACAGGATATTTGTCTGGAATGGTGATTGAATTTAGCTTTCGGTAATCAATTACCATCCTGTACTTTTTCTCACCGGATGCGTCTAATTTCTTTGGGACGATCCAGAGGGATACGGGGATTTAGAAGGTCTTACAATACCTTCATCTTTCAGCGCCATAGGATATGGATAAGCCTTCGAGTAGACTGGAGTGTCTGAATAAGTGCGTATTTTGCCCTTAATTCTTGTCGTATAAGTTAGTTTTTTGTCCGGTTCTTCACTCAGATGGGCAATTCTAAGATCTATTTTATTAACATCTTGAGAATTATGTTGCTTGAGAGGAATTTTAATATTTGAATAGATGGTCATGTGGCCTTCGTTGGTGTGGATAACGGCCTGAAGTTTCCTTAGAGAATCGTTCCCTATAATACCGTTGAAAGACGTTAAACTAGGTAAAATGTAAAAATTTAGTATTCTTAATTGTGGCCGAAGATGTCTATTAGAGAATAATGAGTAATTTTTATGCTTCCTCCAACGGAGTTAGCGAAGAATAGTTTTGGATTAATTATGGGATTCCTGACATGTTTAGGTTGTATGTAATTCTTATTAGAGCCTGTATCAATTAAACATTTAAGAATCTCTCCGTTCCTAATGCGAAATTCATAATACGGGAGCGAAGAGCGATTTAATCTAAAATATAGATGTCTTCTAATTCTTCCGGTTCTTCGTATGTAGAATTTTCGTATGACTCCACGTATTCGGCTAGTGACTGTACATTTGGGTTGTCTTCATTAGTGTCGTCTTGCAGTTCGGGTTCTTGTTCTAAAGAACCCGTATCTTCAACATTTGGTTCTGTATAGTAGACTCTTCGAAACTTATTTGGAGATTGGTTGGCTGTAGCTTGATTCATGTAGGGTCTCTTTTGGGGAAATTGGTGATTCCGCGGACGATTAACGTAATTAATTTGTTTAGAGCGAATACTGCGATCTACGTCCGTAGGTTCCCGTTTAGGTAGAGGCTTATGGGGTAAGCCGAACTGAGTTCTATTATGGTTGAAATTTATTTTGGGGTAATGTGTTTTGTGTAGATATGGGCATATTAAATGGTTGTTTTTGAGGGAATGGATTTTGCGGTTTGTATGGGTTTTGTGGATTATAAAATAATTGAGGAAGAAATTGGGTTTGGACATTAAAGTTATTTCTTCGAGGAGGAACAGGTGGAGCGATCTGCTGTCTTCGTTGAATATTGTGACTATTGCTATTTGCATACTGGGTTCTAAAATAAACGTTTTGCAATTTAAGACAGAGATGTAAGGCCTGTGGTAAATCGACTGGTTCTAAAATGCTAAACAAACGAGGAAGGTCTCCTTTTAATCCACGGACAAAAGTATCGGGTGCTTTATCTCGATAGGATTGTGTCATGTTGCTGAGGGACTCTTATCCCATATTCATGCATGACAGTTTGTTCAGAATAAGCGATAAATGTTGATATTACTGCCCTTGATTACCTTGTACTAAGGTTGTCATCTGATATTCTAGCGTTCCTAGGTCCTTTTTGTCCGCATAATGCCGAGTCAGGCACTTTTGTACCAGTTCAACGGCGTATTGTAGGACTCTAGTACGATATCGGCCTGTCCTACTATTTTATTTCTTATGATGCTCAAAATACCATAGTATTTTGGCGTGCATTTTAGGTGTTCATAAATTTTTAAAATTCTATCAACACTCTTTCTCCAAGAGCTGAACTCTCCAGGCTGCCCTGGGAATTCTCTAGGACTCTTGACGGTATCTAGAATTTTATCCAACTCTGAAAGGTTTCGATCTGTCATATTTATTATTTGGTCAGTATCGTCATTGATGTCAGAATTGGGATGCCAGATTAGTATGTTTGAAATTATAGCGGGACCGTCTCGGATCAGAACGTCCGTAATTATTTGTGTTTCTTGTTCTGTTAAGTTTGCCATATTAAGAGGATTGTTGGGAGCTGTATTATTATCTAGTAAGGATGGGCGAAGAATATTATTGTTGGTGGATGAAGTAGGGTTCACCATTGTGGAACAATTTAAAGATTCAAATAGAGTAGGAGAGGAGAATTGCAAAATAAAATTCCTTAAGTTTTTTAAATACAATTTAGGAAAATGAAAATTTGAATGTAAACTTAAACAACATGTTTCCTTAAATTTCCTAGATATTCTAAATAATAATTTATTTAACAAGATCTTTGTTTGTCAGATCTTCTGTTCCATTTAATATTTTAAATTTAATAATTTTTTACTTATATTTTTCGTTTCTTTAATATTCTTTTTCTTTTAATTAATTCTTGAAAATATTTAGATTTATTTTAATTTTACTTAAAACTTGATATATTTATTTATTTTTTCTTTAATAAATTCTTGTAAACAATTTTATTGATTTATTTCTTTAAAAAAATTATTTTCTTAATTCTTTATTATTATTATTTTATTATGGTAATACCAAAGAAGATATACTAATAGAAGCACTATTTGTATGAGAGAAATATACCCAAATAAAATAATTTCATATTATTATGTTTTGTTTTTGCAATTTTACGAGATACTATTACAATTTCGTCATGTCTCTTTCTTGCATTTACATTTTGAATAACACAGCAAAATAAAAAATAATAGTGAGCCAATTGGTTGACGAAAAGAAATTTCATAAAAAATAACATTTTAATGAATTATATTGTATTGGTATTGGTGGCAAATAGATCACAACAATAGACCCACAAAACATTTCAAAACGCAATTTGAGTTATTTTCAGAAATGTTACAGTACAGCACTCATACATGTTATATTGAGATGTACGATTTATATGCGAGTATATATTTATTTTGGGGTCTATACTGTATATAAGCAAAATATCAACATAAGAAATTATAATAAATCGGATAAAGTTATCCCTACCTTCCTCGATTGTGTTTTAATTTTAAATAATGAAATGAAAACAAACATTTTTGTCATTTTTTTATTGTTTTCAATCAACCTGTGCAAAGAAGGAAGGGATTTCGTTTGTTTCTATTATATTGATATTTTAGTTATATACAGTATAGGCATCAAAATCCCCTTATGATAACATGGAATATCGCAATTAAAATTGTACATTTCCATATAATGTATGAGTTCTGCACTGTAAAACTTCTGAAAATAAAATAGACTTGTGTTGTGAAAAGTTGTTGTTGCGTTGGTCTAAACAATTTGATATTTTCAAGTTTATTTCATCAATGAAAATCGAGTTGTAAGAGAAGATCGATGAATGAGTATTTTGATTTTCACTTTTAGGAATATATTTACGCAAAAACGTCTATAGGTTACTTCCGGCTTGTATCTGTAGAAGTATAGACTGTTTCTTTAGTTTAGGGGTAAAATTAAAAGCATCTTTTGGTTTTACGAAAATTGTCCTTCAAGTACTTAACGTAATTTGTTGTTTTATTATTTTGCAAAGTGAAAAACAATCAAGGGTGGATTCATTTGAAACATAAATGTTTAATTGAGTCCACACGATTGTCACCGGCGCGACTCCTCTTTTGAGAAACAGTCTTCTTGACAAGTTTGGAAAAGCACCTCATTGAAAGAAAAAAAAAATTTGTTTGATTTATGCTCAATTGAATTTATTTTTTGATTGCTCAAAATTTTTAATATTTTTGAACCATGTATTGGAGCTAACATTGATGTACCTTTATTTTTGTTGTTTGTTTTATAAAATTGGCCTTTAAAAATAGACCATTTAGCATTTTTTCATATTAACACAAGATTAAAAAACTTAATTAAGGTTTTCAAGTGTTCATAACACGGTTCTTCTGAAGGCATAATCTCCGGGAAATCTCGTTTAATAACATTTATGCAGGTTTCAGTTGCTCTTACACAAATATTTGATAAATGACATTCCTTTTTAAATTTTTGATCAAATATTTTTAAACAAGTATTTGCAACATCAGCGTATACTGTTGTCGGCGCTTTCAAAGAACCAAAATTTGAAGATTTCTGGACATTTTTTTCTTCTACAAAAGTATCAGAGATCGCTGGTATTTCATCATTTTCTTTAATCAACTTAGTTCGACACTCACTACAATTAA
The DNA here is from genome assembly GCA_951394425.1 of Tipula unca. NCBI lineage: Eukaryota > Metazoa > Arthropoda > Insecta > Diptera > Tipulidae > Tipula > Tipula unca. The sequence continues at coordinate 1,727,943 of OX596383.1, read as the reverse complement.
TTTTTTTGAATACACAATACCCGCAGCGTAGTATGAAATAACATTTTGTTTAATAATTTGGTCATCGCAATTAAGATGATGGAGGTTTAAATATTCACCCTGAACTGAAACGTCTGCAGACTCGCATTCTTGTACTAAACATTCTTTGGATATAGATGTTGAAAATTGTCCAATTCTAATTCTATCATGTTGCCGTCATCTGCCAAGCAATTGGAATACTCTGAATTAAATAAGAGTTTAGTAACAATTATATTTGTGTAATTAAAACCACCCATACCGCGCAATTGAGAGAATAAATTTCTAGGCCGTTTTGATTTGTTTTTCCTGTCAAAATAATTTCTATACCATCGCTTAATGTTAAATGGTCGATTAAAATTATCTGAGCGTTAATAGTAAGCTCAATGCCTTTAATAAATTTGAAATAATTTCCATTTTTAGAAATTATTTTTAATTTGCTTAGAAAACCTAAACTCTCTACTAAATTATATACATCGTTTCCTTACTTTAATGGTTGTTCGAAAAGCGCTATAGAGTTGAAATTTCGGCAATTTAAACAATCAAAAATGTTGTTAAATCTTTCCACAAATTTGGATGTTGATAATGCATTTTCCAAAGATGTACTTCAAATTTCTGGACACGTTTGTACCACGACTCGAATTGCACAGCTTACGGTGTTACTTAATAATTGTACGGCCAACGAAACGTTCATTTATTCAAACGAATTTGGGTATAAGTGTTTCCGGCCGAACTTAGTTAATAAATTACATTTGTTGATTGAATTTCGTTCAACAATTTTTCTGATTACATCTATGTCAGCTACTCCAATTTCACTATGTGAAATTTTGTTACATACTAACAAATGCATTTCTGGTCGATTTAATGATGTGTGGAGGATCTTATTGTGCAAAAACTATTTTGCCAGCTAATATAAAAAAAGACTGTGATACCGAGCTGCTTATATGGTTGCACATTTAAGGCCCGCCCCTTGATCACATGTTAACATTATGACGTTTAACCCAATTTTTATTGATACTTGAACATACGATTATATATTTTTTAATCAATTCACATAATTTTGAAACAGTGAATGTCTTGTTAATCAGTACATAATTAATCACATATTCCCAGTTACCTATTAGTGATATAGATAGACAATATGCTACACATATATTAATGAACTTTATTTTAGAAAAGGATTATGCATGTATTGTTCAAAATAAATATTTACACAAAAAATTATATGATCGTAATTTTTTTTTCTAAAAAAAATCATACGCATCGTCCGTCTATATATTATTTTTTGATTCACACAAAGAAATATTTTCTACTTGACACGCATTTTCTTCGCCGACGATATATTTTTTATGCATATAGCAAAATCTTGCATTGATCGAAAACAACAATAGGAACATTTTCTGTTTTCTAATTTTATATATTTTTTATTTGTACAGACCAAAAATATTTATAAAAATTTCATTACAACAGAAATTAAGACGATATAATCCCCTAATATTATTAATGAATCGTCTTGCTTCAGACGAAAAACCAAAAATTTAGTTTTTTATTCTATAATTTTGGTTTTTGTTAGGCTATTTTGTTGGATACATTTTCTTTTTTCTTTCAATGAGGTTATTTTCCAAACTTATCAGGAAGACTGCTTCTCAAAAGAGGAGTCGCGCCGGTGACAATCGTGTGGACTCAATTAAACATTTATGTTTCAAATGAATCCACCCTTGATTGTTTTTCACTTTGCAAAATAATAAAACAACAAATTACGTTAAGTACTTGAAGGACAATTTTCGTAAAACCAAAAGATGCTTTTAATTTTACCCCTAAACTAAAGAAACAGTCTATACTTCTACAGATACAAGCCGGAAGTAACCTATAGACGTTTTTGCGTAAATATATTCCTAAAAGTGAAAATCAAAATACTCATTCATCGATCTTCTCTTACAACTCGATTTTCATTGATGAAATAAACTTGAAAATATCAAATTGTTTAGACCAACGCAACAACAACTTTTCACAACACAAGTCTATTTTATTTTCAGAAGTTTTACAGTGCAGAACTCATACATTATATGGAAATGTACAATTTTAATTGCGATATTCCATGTTATCATAAGGGGATTTTGATGCCTATACTGTATATAACTAAAATATCAATATAATAGAAACAAACGAAATCCCTTCCTTCTTTGCACAGGTTGATTGAAAACAATAAAAAAATGACAAAAATGTTTGTTTTCATTTCATTATTTAAAATTAAAACACAATCGAGGAAGGTAGGGATAACTTTATCCGATTTATTATAATTTCTTATGTTGATATTTTGCTTATATACAGTATAGACCCCAAAATAAATATATACTCGCATATAAATCGTACATCTCAATATAACATGTATGAGTGCTGTACTGTAACATTTCTGAAAATAACTCAAATTGCATTTTGAAATGTTTTGTGGGTCTATTGTTGTGATCTATTTGCCACCAATACCAATACAATATAATTCATTAAAATGTTATTTTTTATGAAATTTCTTTTCGTCAACCAATTGGCTCACTATTATTTTTTATTTTGCTGTGTTATTCAAAATGTAAATGCAAGAAAGAGACATGACGAAATTGTAATAGTATCTCGTAAAATTGCAAAAACAAAACATAATAATATGAAATTATTTTATTTGGGTATATTTCTCTCATACAAATAGTGCTTCTATTAGTATATCTTCTTTGGTAATACTAGGAATTAACTACCGCTTACAGCAATATACAAAAAATAAAATATCACTTACAGTAATATTAAGGAATGTAGGACGAGCATTCCTGTTGGTGACTCTTATTTGTAGTAGTACACACGTTACCCCGATTAAAACTGTCCAAACGTGTGGGGACTGAGTGTGGTCTTCCGATTCCAACTGCGTAGGCGCCTTTATACTTTTGATGTCTAATATAAAGACTCCGTCATTTCCCCTACTCTTTGATGTAATCGGTTTCGAAGTTTTTTAGGCTCTTAATTGCCACGTTGGGTCAGGCTTTGTTTTTTTTTGAAAGTTTTTATTTTGAATTATTCTCTAATTTATAGCGCGGTAACCGAGCAAATAGCGCAGTGGTTAAAGCTGCGACGTTTGGATCGGGAGGTACTGGGTTCGAATCTCAACAGAGGCGAGGGATGCAAAAGGGATTTTTCATCTCCCGATTACGATCGGTGATTAAATTGAAAACATCTATGACCCTCTGTAGAATGTAGAACTCATGGGCCGACCCATCTTCCATGTCACTGTACAGGATACAAAATAATGTATTTCTATCACAATGGAAACTAAAACATTGTAATTCTACTGTTTTTTTATATGTTTTAGGTTAGAATCACACGTTGTTTCTCGAAAGAATACAAGTAGTGGAGTGACGCCGAGGTGTTGCTTCCGGTAGTTCGGCTGATTGGTATACCCGTTTACAATTGTATATGCAATTACGTGGCATAGGACGACCGGACACTACTGATTTTTGTTAATATATAATAACACTTTAATAACACTGCACTGTATGTTTTTTTTTTTTGTTTAGTTCACACTCGTGGATGTATTGAACTTTTATATATATATTGAACAGTTTTATACATTCAAAAAAAATTATATATACATTTTTATTTTTGTTGATCAATTGATCAATATGCTATGCTGATCTTCTTGATAGTCTGTCATAGTCTGCCACCTGCAGCCGAACTCTCAAGGTAGACGAAAAGAACAGGGGGTCGATTATGTAAGCATTACGAGTTACGAGTTTTTCGAAATTACGGCCAATCGCGATTATATAAGACATTTCGAGTTCTCGTAATGGCGACATGTTGTTGTTTTACTCGTACAAATTTAGAGAACGACAAGCAACTCATATTGGTTGAAATGATTGTTTTTAAGGAAAATTTGTCAAAATTAACTGTTCAAATAATGTTTTTAGACATTTACTATTATTTCAATAGTCGAACATGTGATTTTTTATTAGTAAATTACTATTAAACATGAATTTAATATGTAGCAATGTGGTGATGATGTGGTGATGGCGAAAAACGATTTAAATGTCAAAAATCGTTTAAGTGTTGTTGAAGAAGTGATTACAATTTTTTTAATAAAAAAAATAAAAAAGTATTTTCCAATCTATTACATAAAATGAAAATATGTGTTTATACTAATCATAATTTAATACTTTATTTTGTATTTTTATATAAACAAATAATTAATATAATTATTATTTTGTGTACAAAAACTATTATTTAGGGCAAACCGAACAAATGGACAGCAACTAAATAAATTTATTAGTTTTATGGAAGACCATCCCGATTTTGCCAAGGGTGTTTGAATTCAACAACAGGTTCCATTACAATGTTTTCCTGTAAATAGAATTATGATATGTCAAATTAGCTTGGTTATAATATTAAAACACCAAAAGATTACTTACTTTCAAATAAATTTTTAAATACACAAAATAATTTTATTTTTATTTATTTTATTTTATTTTAATTTTTTTTTGTTTAAAACAAATAATTTTGATTTAAAACGCAAACAATTTTGAATGAACACACAAACAACCAAACAACTCTGTCGCGCGCCAATTATATTTTGACATAACCACAAAATATTTGTAAACAAAATAACCAAAACAAAATATGTGTCCGAAAATGCACATATCGGGCAACTCCTTTTTTTTCGAAAATATTGTATCTCGTACTTGCTTACATTATCGTGCTAGGTCGCAATTACGACTTCATGGATTACGAGTTGTCGTAACTCGTAACTCGTAATACGAGAGATACATAATCGACTCCCAGCCGTGTAAGAAACACTCTATACGCAGTGCTTTTTTCTGATATGGCGACGATCGATAGGTGGCAGTAACATCGTTACAAGGTCTTTTTTTGTCAAACACACAAAGGAGAAACTCGCAATGAAGGTACCTGACTTTTTCTGAAATATCTCACTACGACCCGTTACAAACCGGCTCGTAGAGAGATATTTCAGAAAAAGTCAATTTGAGTTTGGTTGTAATAACATATAATATCTAATATTTTAGTATTAAATAACCACCAATTCTCAGATAATTCTGCATACAAAGCTAGTTTCTAAATCTTTTCTACCCAAAGTTATAGCCATTTTAAGAATCTCAAAACTTCAAACAAAGTAATGAAAAAATAAAACTGTACCGTTTTTTTTTTTGCTCAATACATAGAGGTGGGGATTTTTCTGAAAAGTTGTGCTACTTACGGCACAACAGGAACAACATTAAATTAGTTAAAAGTTTATTTTAATTATTTACAAGTTTATATGGAGTCCTGTTTTTGTTGCCTGGACTAGTAGTACAATTTCAAAAGATGAAATTTTTTTAACTTTATTATGTTGGCTCGCGCGCCAAATGTCCCGAACAATTTCGTCATCGCTTACCAATGTAACTGTCGTAATGTAACTCCTCCAGTTTTAGTTGGTTGATGTCCTCATTAATCAAAAATGTTTGTAATTCCTTGGTTATACGCTGTATTATCCTATATTTTCTTAAAATATAGTGTTGTGGTTTTGGAAATCCATAGGCTGGTAAATGGCAATATTCAAACTATTTAATTCCCAACTTGAGAAAATCAATTATGACAATTTATTGTTGAAAATTTTTAATTCGATTATTGTGAACGGTGTTTAATTTATTATTTATAAGTAAAGTAGTATTGATTGGAGGAGGAATTTCCTTTATTTGGAAAGGACCAAAGGAAACTTTTTTTCTGTGTACTTCATTCTTTAGTAGAACAAACTCACCAATATTTAAATTTTTAACTTGAGTGTTAATATCGTAATATGACTTTGACTTCTGTTTCTTAAAGATAAGATTTTTTGGCTATATCAAAAGAATATTGCATTCGATTTTTTAGTTCAAAGAAATAGTCATCGTAATTATAAACTATTTCAGGTTCACGTAATAATCAATTAGGTATAAATGGTTTATGTCCGAATAACAATTCATACGGTATAAATTTCTTTCTTCTCAAAAAAAAATAAAGGACTCATTCTTTTTAGCTTCTTTGTATTATAAAATTAAGTTCAATTTCAGATTCGTTACTTTATTGTTGTTGATTTGTTTTTTTTTATGTTTGGCTTTTCGGCTCTTCAAGTTGTGGACCCAATCGTTCTCCGTATTTTCTTTTGTTGCGGTTTTGGTTGTGTGGGAGATTTTGTGTTTGTGTGGTAGAAGGGTTCGGTTTTATATAGTCTGGTGTTATCAGGTGATCTATGAATGAAATTTCTTTCTCGAGAAATTGGAATTTAGGGCACTGTAACCTTTAATTGTTTTTTCTACATATGTCGAAAACTTCGGTTAGATTCTTGCTGTAGATGATTTGTATTGCTTTTATCTGCCCAAATTATCTTGTTGTGGCTTCTTTTGGCGTATCGTTTCGTCATCTCGCATTTGTTTTTTTTGTATCGTTGTGTGTGCCTTATCGTTTTTATTGTTTACAATATTGTATTGAATCGTGACCATGAACTGTATTTATTCTTGTGAAATTCTGTCGCGTTGCATTTGATTGTCGCCCGTATTCTTATTACATTATATTTTTATTATGTTATTAACGTAACATAATTTATTATTGTAAATTTATATGTATATAATGTATTTTTGTAATCTAAGCTAAAATTTATTTCTATTTTCTTATGTAAATTTTATGAATTTACTTTGTACTTGAAAAATTAAAATACATATATGCATTTTGCAATTCGAAATAGATATTTTATTTCTACTTTGTATAATTTGTTTTGTTTATATTATTTTTTTATGTTGGTAGTTTAGTTTTGATTTTATATTAAATTTTTTCGCTGTATTATCCTATATTTTCTTAAAATATAGTGTTGTGGTTTTGGAAATCCATAGGCTGGTAAATGGCAATATTCAAACTATTTAATTCCCAACTTGAGAAAATCAATTATGACAATTTATTGTTGAAAATTTTTAATTCGATTATTGTGAACGGTGTTTAATTTATTATTTATAAGTAAAGTAGTATTGATTGGAGGAGGAATTTCCTTTATTTGGAAAGGACCAAAGGAAACTTTTTTTCTGTGTACTTCATTCTTTAGTAGAACAAACTCACCAATATTTAAATTTTTAACTTGAGTGTTAATATCGTAATATGACTTTGACTTCTGTTTCTTAAAGATAAGATTTTTTGGCTATATCAAAAGAATATTGCATTCGATTTTTTAGTTCAAAGAAATAGTCATCGTAATTATAAACTATTTCAGGTTCACGTAATAATCAATTAGGTATAAATGGTTTATGTCCGAATAACAATTCATACGGTATAAATTTCTTTCTTCTCAAAAAAAAATAAAGGACTCATTCTTTTTAGCTTCTTTGTATTATAAAATTAAGTTCAATTTCAGATTCGTTACTTTATTGTTGTTGATTTGTTTTTTTTTATGTTTGGCTTTTCGGCTCTTCAAGTTGTGGACCCAATCGTTCTCCGTATTTTTTTTTGTTGCGGTTTTGGTTGTGTGGGAGATTTTGTGTTTGTGTGGTAGAAGGGTTCGGTTTTATATAGTCTGGTGTTATCAGGTGATCTATGAATGAAATTTCTTTCTCGAGAAATTGGAATTTAGGGCACTGTAACCTTTAATTGTTTTTTCTACATATGTCGAAAACTTCGGTTAGATTCTTGCTGTAGATGATTTGTATTGCTTTTATCTGCCCAAATTATCTTGTTGTGGCTTCTTTTGGCGTATCGTTTCGTCATCTCGCATTTGTTTTTTTTTGTATCGTTGTGTGTGCCTTATCGTTTTTATTGTTTACAATATTGTATTGAATCGTGACCATGAACTGTATTTATTCTTGTGAAATTCTGTCGCGTTGCATTTGATTGTCGCCCGTATTCTTATTACATTATATTTTTATTATGTTATTAACGTAACATAATTTATTATTGTAAATTTATATGTATATAATGTATTTTTGTAATCTAAGCTAAAATTTATTTCTATTTTCTTATGTAAATTTTATGAATTTACTTTGTACTTGAAAAATTAAAATACATATATGCATTTTGCAATTCGAAATAGATATTTTATTTCTACTTTGTATAATTTGTTTTGTTTATATTATTTTTTTATGTTGGTAGTTTAGTTTTGATTTTATATTAAATTTGCTTATGTTAGGGTTAGCTGTTGTAATTTGAATATGCTAAGTGTTATCTAAAAAAATTTTTTTGTTTTGACTGAAATAATCTTTATTTTTTGCTTATACATATTACTCGTAGGTTTTTCTTAACTATTATGTGTTAGTAATTTTTTTTAAACTTGTTCCTCGAATGTTAGTTTTTCTTTCGCTGGAGAAAGAGCTAATTTTAGTTTTTTGTAAAAATGTGTTGCGTAGCGCGTGGTTTTGTAATCCATGGCGGTCATGGGCTTACCTATCAGGTTCGGGTTAGTGTGTTTTTTTAATGTGTTTTTAAAGTGCCAATGATATAAAGTAATATATGTGTTTTTTTTGTGTTACCGCTTGATAGTGTTTTATACCATGTTTAAGTTAATGTTTTTCAAATTGTTGTTGTTGCCTCTACGTGGTATGTTGGTTTTTCTTGTTATTTTGTTGTTTGTGTCGTTGTGTTTTTTTTTATTTGGTTCGTGGTTTTTCTCTGTTATGCTTAGTATTGTTGTTTTGTATTTCTGTGTCTATATTATATTATGACTGCGGTTATTGCTATGATTGTGGTTAAACTTACGCCTGATAGTACTCCATTTGTGGTTTAGGTTGTGCGGTTGTGTTTATTTTGTAATTCTAGTTCGTCGGCTGTCTTCTTTAGTTGGGTTATTGTGTTCGCTTCTTGTAGGAAGCTTTATTATGAGCTGATAAGTATGGACTTCGGAGGGAAACAACTTTGTTCTATGAAGGTTATCAAGTCACTGATGGTATTTATTCACAACCAAATGTGCATCATTATTAACATGGACTGTACTCACTAATATAACTGCTGATTGCTGATTACATACAATTCAGCAATCTGGATTGTACAACTAAATAACGGGTGGGCCATAAATGTTTAATTAGACCAGCCGTGGCAGCCATATGAATAAAATAATATTCCATCTCTAATCGGAACAATTGTACTTCACAACAAAAAAAAAAAAAATTGGCAGATTTCAAACCGTTTTTGTTTTATTGCATTTTTAAATTTAAACTTCTAAATGCCCACCCTTTATATATCATTACTCCCTCTTTAATTTACAAAGCTATAGTATTTTAGGGCTTTGCCATTTTTATCGAAAAATATTTCTTTTTTTATTTAATGCTTATTTACTAGTGTACATTTATGTGTATTATAAAGGGTGTTTTTTACGCCTGATAGAACTTGAAATTGTAAAAAATAGAACAAATTAAACTTTTATGAAAAATATACTCTAGCAGATCTCAGTATACTCTGGCAAATCATTATGAATAGTCTCACGCATGACCAAGACTACGAAATTATTAAAATTTATGTACTTTGAAAATCAGTCGTCGATTCGCGCAACTTATAGACGACTTCGTGATTTTTATGGCGTACATAATCGTTCATCTGAGCAAGCCATTCGTCGAACTGTGGATAGATTTTGTACCACATACTCTCTAGAGGATGCAATAAGACCCTACAGACTCCATGACATCCAGAACAATGCATCGTTTGGTGTGGTTTACACGCTTGTGGCATTATCGGACCTTATTTCTTCAAGAATGAGGCCCGGGATCGCCTTACGATCAATGGAGATCGTTACCGCACCATGATCAGTGATTTTTTGTTTGAAAATATGAATGACATTGATCCAAACGAGTTGATTTTGAGAAATGAACCAGTCAAATGGCCTCCAAGGTGGTTGCGATTTGACACCTCTCGATTATTTCCTGTGGGGCTACGTGAAGTCACTGGTTTATGCCGATAAACTAGCAACAATTGACGTTATTCGTGACATACGGCCAGCAGTGCTCGAGAAAATGGGCCAAAATGGGACGTCCATAATGCGTTTCGTCAAGAACAGCCGCGGTGCCCATATGCCTGAAATCATTTTCAAATATTAATGCTATGTATTGATCTTTCGAATAAAAAAGTTTTTTGATTACAATTTAATTTTTTGTGCTATTTTTATCAATTTCAAGTTCTATCGGGCTTCAAAAAACACCCTTTTCTATAACAAATATTTATATTAACATAACATCATTAATAAAAATGAAAACATAAATATTTGAAATATTTGCACCTATACAAAACAATACTAAGTCCAATCTGTAAGGCCTTTTTATTTCTCTTTTCGGGCGTCCAAGGGTGTTCACCACAATCGGGTTCGATAACATATTTCGATTACTATTCTCAGCGGTCACAATACCCTCCGCCTCATTCGTCACAATCCCTAGATTGCTCGACACTCGACCTGCGTCTTTAATTTTATAACTACTGTTTGTTTCCACAACGGTATTGCCATCAGCCACGGCACACTCATTTGACTTCGTTTTTTTATCTAAAATCTCTGAAATATGTATTTCCTGGTTTTGCTTCAAGCTAGCAGAACTGTTAACGCCCAATTTAGTCGACTCACTCTGCTTTTTAGTTGAAGCAGTAATATGATTGGCATGTCTTTTCCATAATTGCTTTTGCCAATTTTATATTGTTTGTTCCGCTAACTGTTTCTGTAGAACGTTAACTTGTTCTAGTAATTGCTGCTGGTGTTGTTCATCCATTTTATTTTTATTTTAATTCTTGGCACCAACATAATTTCACTTTTTAGCACTGTCCAACTTTGTTACATTCTTTTTCAAAACCAAAAAAATAAGTCAATTTTCTTTTAAAAACTTTTATTCGTCGAAAAGCTAATGTTAAGCTTTTCTATGTTCACATGTTTGTTTCACTGCACTAAATTTTTATACTTTTACGTAAGTTTGTATCACATAGATATCTATCTTTAGATGGATATCCTATCAACTGCGCCAGTTTTATGTCACACTTATAATTATTTAAAAAACAAACTTTTGCTCGTGAGTTAATTCGAGTTTATTTAATTTTCTTTTTTGTTCAATTGCAATTTTGTCATTCACGTTTAAAAACTTAGGTTACTAGGTTAATACTAATTAAGGTTACAATTTTAATTTATTTTTATTTTATTGAATTGGGTTCAGGGTTGTACAACAGTTTGGACAAGTTTGATCTCTTTTCTCTAATTCTGATGATTATTGTGCAAGTGTTTATGTGTACATTAAAAAAGATTTTAATTAATTTCTTACAAAGTATTTACTAATAATATCTAAGTGATAAGAAAAATGTTTAATTGCTTTCTTACAAAGTAAAAAAAGGTTTGATATATACATCAGAAAAACAAAGTAATAATTATGATGTTTTATGTGAATCGATTTCTTTATCTATTATTTCTACATTGTTGCTATTGGTATGGTATATAACTTGCATGTGTGATTTGAAGAATTTCAGTAATTCATTAATTGCGCTCATTCAATAGGGCATCCAGTTCGCCGACGATATGCCTGGCATTAGGTGAATTGAGGTTATTGTATAGCCGCAACGTGCATCCACACGGTTGATGTCCTCACCGTCCATGAAGTAGATTTGTAAAAATCTATGTGGTTCGTTTGGCATTGCCAGCAATGAGCCTACTTTGTGTTACACTTGAACGATTTTGAACGTTGTATTGAATTTTCGTCCATTTGCCGCAGTATTGTGAACTATTTCTGTTGCTCCGAACGAAGTCGTTTGGAAGCATGAATTGAATGTGCGAATGGACTTCAGTAACAGGTTTGAATCTGGATCCGTTCCGATGAGCAAGCCGTTAAATGGTTCTGGTGGTGTCTCAATTTCTGGTAGTTGCCCTTTTCCTGATGGGCAACACATCCCAGCTGACTCATGTTTAAATTTGAGCGCATGACAATGGAGACATTCTTTGTCCATAGCACCAATCAGCACTTTCGGATGAGCAGAATATTCAATATCTGGCTCGTACTCTAAATGTGAATTGTTTAATTTTTAAAATTTTATTTTATGCTGATTTTATATTTTAGGTTTATGACATCGGATTGAATTTTATTTTACCGGATGGAAGTTTTATGTTGTCGATTGGTGTTTTGTTGTGTTGGGACTCAAAAATGGGATAGACAAATAAAATGCGCGGTTTTATGTAATGCTTATATTTATTATTGTGTCTGTATTTCACAGAGGTTGGCAAAGTAATTAAAAAATATACGAACGAAAAACCGTTCAGTAGACCGGTTAACAGATACATAGATGATACTACTATACGTATAAAAATAACAAATAATATATACATACACCAACTCGTATAAATGTACTATAAAATAAATAACCATTCACAATATGTAATTTAAATATGTATATACTTCCAACACTCCCCCTTAACAAAAACTCCAACTCATGATGTCCTCATACCAAGTAGATCGAAGAATCTTTTGTGTTTTGGTTTGTATAAGTTTTTTGTTAATATGTCTGCCACCATATCGTTGGTTTGAATATATACTAAATCAATAATGCCCTTGTCGAAAATTTCGCGCGTATAATGATATCGTATATCTATGTGCTTACTACGTTGATGGTAAACTGGATTTTTTACCAACTGTTGGGCGCTTAAATTGTCATTGTACAATATTATCTTATTATTTACCATTGTATGGAATCCCATTTACATTAATATTTGACGAAGATAAGTTGCTTCCTTGCAGGACTGTGCTAATGCCATATACTCAGCTTCGGTAGTGCTTAATGCCACTGATGTTTGCTTCTTACTTTCCCATGAAAATGCAGACCCAGCAATGTAAAAAACGTATCCAGTATACGATTTCCGATCATCAATATTTGCTCCCCAATCAGCATCGACGTACCCGTATAGTGGTTTGCCAGTGCATTTGTATGTTAATTTTGAGTTGCTGGTGTTCTTTAGATAACGTAGCAAATGCTTCGCTGCAACCATATGTTCAACATGAGGTGATTTATTGAACTGCGATAATTTGCTGACGGAGTGCAAGATGTCAGGTCTAGTTGATATTGCCAAATACATAAGTGATCCGACTAATGATTGATAATCAATTTCATTGATTTTTACACAACTTTCATTGTCACATTTCGTTAGTTTCGAACCTGCATCCAAAGGTGTATAACAAATGCGACATTCCAACATGTCCATCTTGTTTAACAACTGCATTGTGTGTTTCGTCTGATGGATACTAATTGCACCTCGTTCACCTTCCCTGTCTATTTCAATGCCCAGACAATAGTGAATTTTTCCTTTGTCCACTATTTCGAATTGTTCCCGTAAATGTTGTTTTATCCGATTCATCAATTCATGACTAACACATGCAATTATTAAATCGTCTACGTAAACTGCAATAATACAAATTTCGCTTGTATTATTTTTCATCGTGTAAACACATTTATCACCATTGCATTGGATAAATCCAAACGCTTTCAAAACAGAATCTAATTTATTATTCCACTCGCGACCAGATTGTTTGAGACCATACAACGATTTTTTCAATTTACAAACTTTGTCACTTTGTTTGCGATCGACAAAAAATTCTGGTTGTGACATATAAATCTCTTCTTGTAATTCGCCATTCAAATATGCTGACGTTACATCCATTTGATGCACAAGCAGCTCATATTCCGCTGCCAGTGCCAAAATCATTCGTATCGTAGCGTATCGAACTACTGGAGAAAAAGTTTCGGTGTAATCAACGCCATACTTTTGTGAACAACCTTTTGCTACTAGGCGAGATTTATACCGTTCAATAGATCCATCTTGCTTGTATTTTACGTGGAACACCCATTTACAGCCAATTGCTTTGCGCTTCGCCGGTAAGTCAACCAATTCCCACGTACCATTACGAATTAATGCATCATATTCCTGCTGCATTGATTCTCTCCATTTGTCAGCATCCGGACGGGACAAAGCATCTTCTACCAGTACTGGATCATCATATTGGCTTAACGTTGCAATAAAATTTGTAGGGTATTCTTTACCGCTTCTTAACGTTTTTGTATTTACCTCTGTTTTATTGTTCAGGTCGGCACTAGTTTTATTTGTGCTGTCAATACCGGTTTCATCTTTGCCTTCTTCCTCCATTGTCACTACTGGAACTTCTTCAGTTGCGAGCTCTGTCTTATCAGGTTCTACAATAATACTATCAATAAAAACACCATCTGATTCTTTATCTACCTGTTCCATGAATATAACGTCCCGACTTTTGATTATTGTTCTCGTCCCTGGCTTATACAACCGGTAGGCCTTTGACTCTTCTGAGTAGCCAACCATAACACACTCTTCCCCCTTCGGCAAAAACTTTGAGCGACCAGGTTGTTTGTTGAGTACAACCGCTTTACTGCCGAAAATTCGCATGTAATTCACCACCGGTTTCTGTTTAAACCACAGCTCATATGGCGTTATGTTGTTCAATATTTTAGTGGGTGAGCGATTCCGTAGATACACCGCTGTGTTAACAGCTTCTGCCCAAAGCATCTCTGGAAGTCCTGATTCTAGTATCATGCACCGTGACATCTCAACAATCGTTCTGTTTGCACGCTCAGCTACGCCATTTTGTTGAGGGGTGTACTCAACTGAAAGTTGTCGTTGAATTCCATTTTCTTTCAAATACTTGGTAAACTCATTACTCAAATATTCTTTTCCGTTGTCACTTCGAAGCATTTTTAATTTGTGTCCCGTTTGTAGCTCCGCGCGATTCTTAAATTCTCGAAACACCGAAAAAACTTCATCCCTTGTTTTCATAAAATGCACATGTATTTTTCGTGAAAAATCATCTATAAATGTTACGAAATAACGGGCTCCTCCAACAGACTGAGTTCGCATAGGGCCGCATATATCGGTATGCACCAGACTTAGAATTTCATCAGTCCTTGAAGACGATTGTTTGGGAAACGCCTTAACATTGATTTTTGATTTAAAGCATGTCATACAATTTAAATATTTTGGAGTATCCTTCAAATTCAAGCCAATAACCATCTTATTTTCATACAGCTGAAGCAATGATTTGATATTTAAGTGACCATACCGCTGGTGCCACTTCAAGAGAGTATTCTCTGTTTGATTCTCATGTAAATTTCCATTAAATGCAATTGCGTTTGTTTGTTGTAGAATTGAAATAATAAACAAGTCATTACGTTTTTCGGCTTTCAAAATGATTTCATTACACGAATTCACAACATCAGCATGATCATTATAAAAAAATACACTGTTATTCATAGACACAGCTTTGCTAACGGACACAAAATTTCCACGAAGTTCCGGTACATATAAAACATCATTCAAAGTAATTTCTCTACCGTTCACTGTAAATTTGACAATGCCTATTCCACTAGCATTCACTGACTTGTCAGCTGCCAATTGCACTGGGTGAGACAGAATAGGTTTTAATTTGGTAAAGTAATTTCTATTACATGACATATGCGACGTTGCACCACTATCCAAACACCACTCATTGTTACCAAAAATACAATTCACACTTGATGAATACAATGCTGATGAGCCACGCGGTTTCTCTTCATTCGCCTTCTTATGAACACAACTGTTTGCAAAATGGCCTCGTTTTCCGCAATTATAACACTTGAATCGGTGTTTTTTAACATGTTTCGGCTTTGACTTTACCGCTAACACATGTTGCTCGATGCCTCGAATATCTTTTTCACCTCGTCGTTGTTCTTCTTCCAAAATCTTGATTTTTACAGTACTTAATTTTGGTAGTTCATCTCTGGATTCAATTGCGACAATAAAATTTTCATAACTGTCGGGCAAACTACACAATAGCATAATGGTTAAAACCTCCTCCGGTATAACAATATCCATTTCTTCTAATTTCTCGGTAACATTGAAGAAATTGCACACGTGACTTTTAATCGATTGACCGCTTCCAATTTTTGTATGAATTAGTTCCTTGAATAATGAAACTTTACGTACCGGTCCCTTAGGTTGGTATATGCCTTCTAATTTAACCCACGCTTCGGATGACGTTACACAATTTCGAATATGTATTAACTGCACCGGTTTTATGTGAAGCGTAATTAACGCCAACGCCTTGGAATCTTTATTTTTCCATTTTTCTTTTTCCTCCGCCGTTTCATATTTCACAGAACCACATGTATAAGGCCACAATTCTTGGTGTATCAAAATGCTTTTCATTTGCATTTTCCAGCCATCATAATTGATATCATCCAACTTATCAATTTGAAAATTAGCCATTATACAAAACTAACACTTTTTATTTTAAAATTTCACAATTAATAAACCTGGGTGATATCATGTTTTGTTATGTCTGTCAGCAATGTGAATGGTGATGAACTATTGCCGGTATCCGCGATCTGTGGTGCGGGAGCGGGTATTTTTAGTGGCGGACATGACTCCTGGCTAAGACTCAGGGTACTAGGGTGGGGTTTCCCAAAGCATAAGTGCGTCTTGTTAGACCGCTAGAAATGAAACATGGAATCAGGAAACAGAAACAACAACCGGTGGGGAAATTATCCAAGGCACAAATTAAAAATAAAAACTCAATCTTGATCTAGTAAAAACTATTCATACTATTTAATTGCACCCAAAAGAACAAACATACAAAATAGAGAAAATTAACATAATCAACAAAACTAATAACGAATTTTTGATCGATCAACTAAACTAAATTTGTGTATGCCTATATTTTAGCAAATTATCGGTATTATAAATAAACTACGGATTAACCGATCATTAAAAATTTCAAGTGTTATTACAAATAATTCTTAAATTCGCATACTATCTTAATATTATAAAAAAATAAACAGGTTGAATATTCATGTAAAAAAAATAAAATAAAATAGAATAAATCTTAACTTAATACGTCATGGATTTTGATGTGAGGGAGGTCTGAGGCCTAACCGGGACAAGGTGAAGGCTATTGGAGAGTTTCCAGTACCGAAAAATGAGACGCAAGTAAGTAGATTTTTGGGTGTCTCGGGATGGTACCGTAGGTTTATTAATGGTTACTCAGTGATTTCGGCACCCTTAACCAACTTATTGCGGAAAGGCAAGAAATTCCTATGGACTGAGGAAACACAGCAATCCTTTGAAAATCTCAAATCGGTGTTAACTTCCTCACCTGTTTTAGTAACGCCTGATTTCAATAAGAGATTTTACATTCAATGCGATGCCAGTTCTACTGGGGTAGGGGCTGTTCTAATTCAAAAAGATAAGGAAGGAGAAGATAGACCGATCTGTTACATGTCGCAAAAGCTTAACGCGACCCAACGAAATTATAGCGTGACGGAATGGAGTGCCTGGCAGCCGTTCTCGCGATAAAAAAATTTAGGGCTTATGTGGAAGGACAATCGTTCAC
The DNA here is from genome assembly GCA_951394425.1 of Tipula unca. Taxonomy (NCBI): domain Eukaryota; kingdom Metazoa; phylum Arthropoda; class Insecta; order Diptera; family Tipulidae; genus Tipula; species Tipula unca. The sequence continues at coordinate 1,710,550 of OX596383.1, read as the reverse complement.
GGTGATTACGGATCATTCTAGCTTGACGTGGTTGATTTCGCTAAAGGATATAACCGGTAGACTCGCTCTTTGGACCTTGAAGTTAAAATCTTTCGATTTTGAAATCCAGTATCGTAAGGGTAATCAGAACGCAGTGCCAGACGCACTCTCTCGCATTTATATGGACTCTCTTTCTGTTGAACAACTCCCGATGGATATCGACATTAACTCACTAGCGTTTAGTTCCTACGAATATCAACAGATTGTAAAAGAAATTGAGCAAAACCCGATGAAAGGAAATCTGACGATAATTAATGGATTAATTTATATCAATCTAACTCAAAATCAGAACTCTTCGCTACAGACGGACATTCCTGATCTAAAACTGTTACATTCCAGAAAGTTTGCGGTCTTCTTTAGTTGAGTCGGTGCATTGTACACCAACAGCTGAACACTTGGGAATTAGCCAAACAATTGAAGTCTTGCAACGATATTTTTATTGGCCCACGATCATCAGTGATGTGAAAATCTTCATAAATTCATGTAAGATCTGGAAGTGTAATAAAGCGGTCAACTATCAAAGTCATTCTCCTGCGCACCCTACCCTTTCAAAGAATCTATTTTAATATTTTGGGTTCGTACCGTCGTACATGAAATGGAAACACTTCCATTCTAATAGCGGTGGATCATTTTTCCAAATTTCTACTAACGCAAGCAATGCGACAAACTACAGCCATTGAAGTTGTAAGATTCATTAAGGATCAAATATTTCTAAGTTCGGGGTTCCAGAAGTGATTGTGACGGATGGGAGGCAATTTGAATATTTTGAAGAATTTGAAGCTAATATCGTTAAGGATTTGTGTGAGAAATCATACAAATCCTTAAATTCTTAATCCTTAAATCACACTTATCCTATAAATCGGAGTTCGCCGTATTTTTACAGCTTAATGCTCGCCACAGGCGAACGCTTTCGAGCGAGTTAACCGTACGCTTCTCTCCGCATTACGCTCCTATATCAAAAATGATCAAAGATTATGGGATATTCAATTAAGCGCTGTAACTCATGCTCTTCGAAATTCCCTGCATGACTCATCGAAATTTTCACCCATATTACACGGATCAACTTTTAAAATATTGAAACAAGTTTATGAATATGCCAGCACTGAATTCGTCATTGATCATAAACCAGAAAATCTTTTTAAAGTATACGAACAAGTCAAAAAGAACCTGGCCGAGGCGACCAATAAAAATAACAGTCGATTTAACTTAAGAGCAAGGCAACCACGGTTACAAATTGGACAAATTGTTTATGTCAAGAACTTTATTCAAAGTAAAGCTTCCGAGCAATATGCAGCAAAACTAGCACCTAAATACGAGAAGGGATATATCTCAAAGTTTGTCGGAAAAGTAGCTTAGTTGTAAATAGCGAGGAACAACCGATGGGAGTTTTAGTTTATTTAAAATTCAATCATATACATATATAGATTTGTGAGGCATGCCTGGCTTTTGAGACTGTTCTCTTGGGTGTGAGTCGTCCCCACGAGTTGTAACGTTCGACGGAGCATCAATCTTTCCTAGGTAGAGGTGATTTGAAATCCCTGACTATGGATATTTTTTTTATGTAGTGGTTATTTTCACTATCTATTAATTTAAAAAATTGGAGGGAAAATGTACGAAATGATCCCTTTCTCAAATTTTTGGGTGGGATGATTTTATGACAATTTTTTTTGCTATAAATAGAAATAAATTTGGATGCACGCGAGAATGACTACGATTGCTTTTTTGTTGAGAAGTTGGTTCGATTTCAAGTTGTTAAGCCGAAAGATAACATTTTTTGTGAAGCCTTTAAATTATTAAAGTTAATAGGAAACAATAATTCAATAAATAAATAAATAAATTTAAAATTATTAATTAAATCTTGGTGAACTAGACTTTAATAAAATATTCTTTTGTGATCCTAAAGAAGAAAAATATTAGAAATGAAAACGAGAAAATATAATAATATTATTAATAAATAATATTCATAATGGTAAATTTTTCACATAACTATAAATATATAATTTAAGTTTTCTTAATTAATGCAGAAACATAACAAATAACCAATGCAGAATGAAATGTCAAAATAACGCGACGTTTCTCGTGATTGACTTTCGCATATGTGGATGAAAGTTCGACGAGGCGGACGTAACGCCCTCTGTCATTTAACAATATAAATAATTTCATCATGTTTCAAATACGGACGACGGTTAAATTATTTTGATATTGTTCATACAAAAATACTAAAATCGCGATTAAAAACATTGGAGGGTGAGAGTAGGAGGGTGAACATTTTAGATATTTTTTGATGCCATAAAAATCGGTCGAGCCGTTTCGGAGGAGTGCGACCACAAACACCGCAGCACGAGATTTTTATATATTAGATATATATATATATATATATATATATATATATATATATATATATATATATATATATATATATATATATATATATATATATATATATATATACGAGTACATATATATATATATATATATATATATATATATTTTTTTTTTTATTTTTTTATTTTTTTTTTTTATTTTTTTTTTATTTTTTTTTTGTTAATCATAAAAAAAATCAATTTCTGATTTTTTATTTATTATTATCTTTTATTTAATTTATTATCAATTATAATTTCCTTAATTAATTACTATTACAAATCTGGATTACAACTGACTCACATTCTAAAGTATAACTTAATTTCTATATTGTCGTATAAAGGAATTAGGTTGGTCATCATAATTATTTAGTTCGATGAAAGTTCGTACGTGTTCTTGTATGACATGGTTTAGGTGTCGTTTTATGTCGCTATATGATATTGTCTGCCGGATGTGTGTTAACTCTTCCCCTCTTAAATTCACTATTTGGTTTCTTAGAAGAATGGTGTTTCATAAAATTTTCTTCTGTGTTGGATTGTGATTGGTCGTTTGGGTAGTTCGAACATCTGTGTTGATTTGCCGTACCGATGTAGTAGACTGTATAATGCCGTATTCTTTTTGTATCTGATAAATTGCTGATACTATGTTACAACTATTTTTATTTTATTAAAACTTATTTTATTAACGTAATTTACAATTTAAATTTTACTTTTACACATTTTCCGATTAACTAATTTACACATTAATTTTCCGATTTCATATATTTTTATTTTTTATAATTTTTTAATTGAACCGACCCGAACAAATGCCTTTTCTTCATCGTTTATCTCGCCTTTTTATCTGTGTTCTCATATTTACAGGGTGATAAAACATTTTTAATTTTAAACGATTATTACTACGTTTACATGGTAAATAATGAACGTGGCCAGTACTAAATATGTGACTACGTTTAGATACATACTCGTACATAACATTAAAATTTATAATTTTTTTATGAACTAACTAATTTCGCTTAATATTATCTGCTGGTTCAACATTCTCCCCTCCGTGAAGGGAACCCTTAACTAATATTTCATCGTCATCATCAGGTTTTGGAATTTGAACTAACTTAGTAATTGATCTTTTGTACGTTCCTTTGCATGTTCTGATATCAACCACTCGAACATTGTTGTCTTCATCAGGGTAAGTTTTTGTAATTTGCGCGATTATCCACATTCCTGGTGATACACCATCTTCCTTTACAATTACTAAATCGACTTCTTTCATATTCTTTTCTTGCCTTTTCCATTTAGGACGATGCTGTAAGCTGTTCCGGTATGCCTTATGCCAAGGACGTCAGAATGATTACTTCATCTTGGTTATCCTTTGGAATCGTGATAATCTATTCATCGGAGTTGATTCTAGTGATTCTTCCGGAGTACTCGTAAATGTTTCTCCAATTAGGAAATGGGCAGGAGTTAGTACCTCAAATTCTTCGGGCTGCTCACTTAAACGACATAATGGCCTTGAATTGAGAACTGACTCAATCAAGAGAAAAGTAATTAGTTCTTCAAAGCATAATAACTGGTCCTTTAAAACTCGTTTAAGATGAAATTTAATTGATCGAACACTAGTTTCCCACATTCTGCCAATATGTGGAGACAATGGAGGTATAAAATGCCACGTTATGCCCTGACTAGACAAATACGATAATACTGGATCAAATGACTGTGGCATTGAAAATAATTGTTGTAATTGTTTATTTGCACCAATAAATGTAGTCGAATTATCACATCATGTGGAATTCCTCTTCTTGAAATAAAGCTTTCTGAACTGAGATCGGTAACCAAATCTATCGTTAAAGCTTTTGTAGTTAAGCATACGTATACGACAATATACGCCTTGTAAGTGGTTTTACTTCTCCCTTTGAATACTTTTAAATTTATTGGGCCTGCATAGTCTAATCCTGTATGAATAAAAGGCCGAATTTGAACTTCCACTCGAGGTTTTGGAACATTACCCATAAGTTACTGTGCTGTTTTCTGCTTGAATTTAAAGCACACTAAACAGCTGTTGACTAATAATTTAGCTACATCTTTACATCGAATGATCCAGTATCTGCGTTTGATGTTGGCTGCTAGTAATGTAGGTCCAGTATGTACGTATTTGTAATATATGCTTTTGGTAACAATAATGGGTGTTTTTTGTCATAGGGTAATGTTGATCTTGCCAATCTTCCTCCGACCCGTAATAATCCTTCATGATCAATGAATGGATGCAATGGTAATAAGTTGCTCCTTTTGTGAACCGTTTGATCTTTCTTTAAATGAGTAATATCTTGAGAATCTTGACATCTGACATCTTTTAATACAATATTTTTCCGCTTCTCTCAATTCTGTAGCCGTAAATACATGTGTGAGCTTTACTTTATCTTTTAGAAATTTGATAATTCGAAACCATGCAGCATTGAATTTGATTAATTTACTATACGATGAAAACCTATTACATATTTGACTAAAGAAGTCGTCACGTGGGCTAGCAAGTAAAACTTTAACTTGTTTCCGTATTTCCTTGTCTACATTTATTTGGTTATATGGAACATGACTATTCGGCCATTCATTTGAATTGTTTTGAAGCCATTCAGGACCGTGCCACCATAATTTCATATTTAACAATTGGTTTGCTGTGAAACATAATCAGCTGGATTTTCCTGTGATTTCACATACCGCCATTTATGTGGTGGAATTAACGATATAATTTCTTCAGTACGATTAGCCACATATGTCTTTAACTTGTATGGTTCATGAGCTAGCCATGATAAAACCGTTGTAGAATCACTGTATGCGAAAAGTTCAATTTCATCTAATTTTAAAACATCTTTGACAAATGTTATCAACCGACTTAGTACAACTGCACCGTTTAATTGCAGACGTGGAATAGATGTTACTTTTAGTGGTGCCACGCCTGATTTAGATGTAACTAAATGAACTTCCGATTTACCATGTTAATCAATGTATTTCAGATATATTGCAGCCCGTAAGCAGTTTCGGAGGCATCACTAAGCCAATTAATTGATATTTTATTGCATTTTTTATCTTGATGCAGCGAGGTATTTTGAATTTTTCAACTTCACATAATTGAATTTTGTTTTCGTTCCATGTTTTTAAAAGATTCGGAGGAATTTGATCAAAATTTTAAATTTGATGACGACCGGTGATAATAATCCGATTGGATCGAATAGCCGTGACACTTCCGATAATATGGTTCTTTTCGTAACTCTTACTAAATCAACTGGTGTATATTTATATAGCAAGTTATCTTATGGGCTCCATTGTAGACCTATTATCTTTGTGATGGAAATATCTTTATCTAAGTTTCGTGGCAGAACCTCTTGATGATCATTAGGTATCCGTGATAATAGTTGATTTGAATTTGATTTCCATTAGCGTAATTGAAGGCCGTATGATTCCATTATTTTGATTAAATTTTCGTATATGCAGATAGCTTCATTAACACAATCCGTAACTAAGGCCCAAAATATCTAAATAAATTGAAGAGCACTTTATATAGATGATCTACTTCATCTACATAAAAGATGATTGTGAAATTCATACTAAAAAAAATAACAAAAAATTACACTGTTAAATGTGGCAATTTTTCCAATTGGAATTTTATTTATACGAAAATTTGAATTTGAGGTGTTTTGTAAATTGTATGCTGCCGATTCTAGTAATAATTATATTCTCTCGAGTTAATATTCGGATAGCTTAAAATAAATGCGACCTTTGCGTCCATAGAAATTTAATTAGATTAAGCGGTTAGATTTTCACAGAATTATGAAGCTTCGTGATTTTAAACCAATTTTAATCATTTATACTGCCTATCATAGAGATGTCCACGGCAACTCATGTATATTTTCGGATAGTTTAGACCACCAAGGATTTTTGTGGTCAATCCGATTAAATTCTGATTAACTTTTCTATTTGTTTATGGAATTTAAAATTTCTTGGTTTTTATTGATTATTAAAATTTTGTACCGCCGATCCTAGAGATGTCCACAGGTATTGGCATATATTTCCAGATATTTTAGGCTATTCCGAATCTGTATGATCAAAAAAATTAAATTCTGATGAACTTTACTATTTATTTTACATCATTTAGAAGTTTCGTAAACGATTTCATTTTAAACGATTTTTAATAATTTGTACCGCCGATCCTAGAGATGTCCACGGGTATTGGCATATATTTCCAGATATTTTAGGCTATTCCGAATCTGTATGATCAACAAAATTAAATTCTGATGAACTTTACTATTTATTTTACATCATTTAGAAGTTTCGTAAACGATTTCAATTTAAACGATTTTTAATAATTTGTACCGCCGATCATAGAGATGTCCACGGGTATTGGCATATATTTCCAGATATTTTAGGCTATTCCGAATCTGTATGATCAAAAAAATTAAATTCTGATGAACTTTACTGTTTATTTTACATCATTTAGAAGTTTCGTAATCTATTTCATTTTAAACGATTTTTAATAATTTGTACCGCCGATCCTAGAGATGTCCACAGGTATTGGCATATATTTCCAGATATTTTAGGCTATTCCGAATCTGTATGATCAAAAAAATTAAATTCTGATGAACTTTACTATTTATTTTACATCATTTAGAAGTTTCGTAAACGATTTCAATTTAAACGATTTTTAATAATTTGTACCGCCGATCCTAGAGATGTCCACGGGTATTGGCATATATTTCCAGATATTTTAGGCTATTCCGAATCTGTATGATCAACAAAATTAAATTCTGATGAACTTTACTATTTATTTTACATCATTTAGAAGTTTCGTAAACGATTTAATTTTAAACGATTTTTAATAATTTGTACCGCCGATCCTAGAGATGTCCACGGGTATTGGCATATATTTCCAGATATTTTAGGCTATTCCGAATCTGTATGATCAACAAAATTAAATTCTGATGAACTTTACTATTTATTTTACATCATTTAGAAGTTTCGTAAACGATTTAATTTTAAACGATTTTTAATAATTTGTACCGCCGATCCTAGAGATCTCCACGGGTATTGGCATATATTTCCAGATATTTTAGGCTATTCCGAATCTGTATGATCAAAAAAATTAAATTCTGATGAACTTTACTATTTATTTTACATCATTTAGAAGTTTCGTAATTGACTTCATTTTAAACGATTTTTAATAATTTGTACCGCCGATCCTAGAGATGTTCACGGGTATTGGCATATATTTCCAGCTATTTTAGGCTATTCCGAATCTGTATGATCAAAAAAATTAAATTCTGATGAACTTTACTATTTATTTTACATCATTTAGAAGTTTCGTAATCGATTTCATTTTAAACGATTTTTAATAATTTGTACCGCCGATCCTAGAGATGTCCACGGGTATTGGCATATATTTCCAGATATTTTAGGCTATTCCGAATCTGTATGATCAAAAAAATTAAATTCTGATGAACTTTACTATTTAATTTACATCATTTAGAAGTTTCGTAATCGACTTCATTTTAAACGATTTTTAATAATTTGTACCGCCGATCCTAGAGATGTCCACGGGTATTGGCATATATTTCCAGATATTTTAGGCTATTCCGAATCTGTATGATCAAAAAAATTAAATTCTGATGAACTTTACTATTTATTTTACATCATTTAGAAGTTTCGTAATCGATTTCATTTTAAACGATTTTTAATAATTTGTACCGCCGATCCTAGAGATGTCCACGGGTATTGCCATATATTTCCAGATATTTTAGGCTATTCCGAATCTGTATGATCAAAAAAACTAAATTCTGATGAACTTTACTATTTAATTTACATCATTTAGAAGTTTCGTAATCGACTTCATTTTAAACGATTTTTAATAATTTGTGCCGCCGATCCTAGAGATGTCCACGGGTATTGGCATATATTTCTAGATATTCTAGGCTATTCCGAATCACTATGATCAACAAAATTAAATTCTAATGAACTTTACTATTTATTTTACCTCATTTAGAATTTCAGTGATTTGAATAACTTTTATTATTTTTCTCTATTGGATTTTTTGTTATTTTTCCCAATTGGATTTTTTATTATTTTTTCCAATTGGAATGCTTAAATAGGCGATAAAATCTATAAACTAAAATAATAAAATAACCAAATTGTAAAGATGTCTACAGGTTCTCGTTTACGTTTTCGAATAGCTTAGTCCAACTAGTATATTATTGTCGTCAAGGCAACTCAATTCTGATGGACTTTACTATTTATTTTACATCATTTAGAAGTTTCGTAAACGATTTCATTTTAAACGATTTTTAATAATTTGTACCGCCGATCCTAGAGATGTCCACGGGTATTGGCATATATTTCCAGATATTTTAGGCTATTCCGAATCTGTATGATCAAAAAAATTAAATTCTGATGAACTTTACTATTTATTTTACATCATTTAGAAGTTTCGTAAACGATTTCATTTTAAACGATTTTTAATAATTTGTACCGCCGATCCTAGAGATGTCCACGGGTATTGGCATATATTTCCAGATATTTTAGGCTATTCCGAATCTGTATGATCAACAAAATTAAATTCTGATGAACTTTACTATTTATTTTACATCATTTAGAAGTTTCGTAATCGACTTCATTTTAAACGATTTTTAATAATTTGTGCCGCCGATCCTAGAGATGTCCACGGGTATTGGCATATATTTCTAGATATTTTAGGCTATTCCGAATCACTATGATCAACAAAATTAAATTCTAATGAACTTTACTATTTATTTTACCTCATTTAGAATTTAAGTGATTTGAATAACTTTTATTATTTTTCTCTATTGGATTTTTTGTTATTTTTCCCAATTGGATTTTTTATTATTTTTTCCAATTGGAATGCTTAAATAGGCGATAAAATCTATAAATTAAAATAATAAAATAACCAAATTGTAAAGATGTCTACAGGTTCTCGTTTACGTTTTCGAATAGCTTAGTCCAACTAGTATATTATTGTCGTCAAGGCAACTCAATTCTGATGGACTTTACTATTTATTTTACATCATTTAGAAGTTTCGTAAACGATTTCATTTTAAACGATTTTTAATAATTTGTACCGCCGATCCTAGAGATGTCCACGGGTATTGGCATATATTTCCAGATATTTTAGGCTATTCCGAATCTCTATGATCAACAAAATTAAATTCTGATGAACTTTACTATTTATTTTACATCATTTAGAAGTTTCGTAAACGATTTCATTTTAAACGATTTTTAATAATTTGTACCGCCGATCCTAGAGATGTCCACGGATATTGGCATATATTTCTAGATATTTTAGGCTATTCCGAATCTCTATGATCAACAAAATTAAATTCTGATGAACTTTACTATTTATTTTACATCATTTAGAAGTTTCGTAAACGACATCATTTTAAACGATTTTTAATAATTTGTACCGCCGATCCTAGAGATGTCCACGGGTATTGGCATATATTTCCAGATATATTAGGCTATTCCGAATCTGTATGATCAAAAAAATTAAATTCTGATGAACTTTACAATTTATTTTACATCATTTAGAAGTTTCGTAATCGACTTCATTTTAAACGATTTTTAATAATTTGTACCACCGATCCTAGAGATGTCCACAGGTATTGGCATATATTTCCAGATATTTTAGGCTATTCCGAATCTCTATGATCAACAAAATTAAATTCTGATGAACTTTACAATTTATTTTACATCATTTAGAAGTTTCGTAATCGACTTCATTTTAAACGATTTTTAATAATTTGTGCCGCCGATCCTAGAGATGTCCACGGGTATTGGCATATATTTCTAGATATTTTAGGCTATTCCGAATCACTATGATCAACAAAATTAAATTCTAATGAACTTTACTATTTATTTTACCTCATTTAGAATTTCAGTGATTTGAATAACTTTTATTATTTTTCTCTATTGGATTTTTTGTTATTTTTCCCAATTGGATTTTTTATTATTTTTTCCAATTGAAATGCTTAAATAAGTCGTGTTTTTTAATTCAAAAGTTTTCTTATTGGAATGAAGTTCTGAATGAAAATGAATTTCATTTTTTATCAATAAATAAGATACATTTAATGTTAAACTACACATTTTAATTCACTATTATCGAAATAAAATAAAATTTAACTTTATTTTTGAATGTTCTGGATAAAACATTGGTTTTTACAAGTTCGCGATAAATTCATAGTACACGAACTCAAAAAAAAGGGAAATTTTAAAAGGAAATATTTTAAACAAATATTTTTCATTGTTTTATGCTTAATACCTGTATTATTTCACAATAGACGTCAAAAAATATAGTTAGAAGTGGAAATTTTTTCAAATAAATAGAACTTAAATTAAATATATTGGTTAAAATAAAAAAAATTTCCCAGTATAATTCCCGATGTTCTTATAGAACTTGAAGTTCTGTTAATAAAAAAACGCACCTACAGGCGATAAAATACCGGTTGGAAGTTAGCACGAAAATGACACTGGCCCTAGTGGTTTGTATCTTGGATAATTTGTTTTTTGTACTAAAACAATGAAATGTGTATTAGATAACAATTAACATATCATGAAATCAAAGAAAAAATATCAAAATATTTCTTAATATGTATTTTAAATTTAAATTAAAATTAAAATATTGTTATAATCATAGTATAATATCATTTATCAAATATAACTCAAAGTGAAAAACTACTATGGGATTAAATGACATCCTGTGATCAGAATGTTTCTATGTCACATTTTCGAGTACTGAATTATTCAAATTTAAATCAAATTGAAAAATTTACTATTGGAAATAATGTGAAAGTTCCAAAAGTTCAGGTTGGCCTTAATCTTTAAAATGTCAAGGCTAGTTTTGATTCCAGGTTGAAGAACAACCCCTTGACATTTTGCATGCCTGTGGTTAGAATTTTTGTATGACGCATTTTCGAGTACTGAATTATTCAAATTTACATCAAATTGAAAAACTACTATGTGATATATTTAACAGTACTAATAGCATAATTTACCCTTAATCTATAATTTTCGATTTTCTTTTGTATATAATAACTTGTTAGTATACAGTTAGTCACATAATAGTGAATTTTCAAATTTTTAAATTTTCGACATTAATTTTGACATTTTTATCACATTGCAACCTTAAATTTGATGCATATATTCAGAAACATTTGATTTGCAAATTAATGTTAATTGGAGATGTAGAACTGTATAATTTGCCTGTTATATTTGAGTGGATTACAGGATTTTTGAAATTTAGTTTGTGATTACTGATTTTCTCTATTTTCTTCTGCAACAATTAAAATATACTTGATTTTAGACTATTTATGTTGTATATGTATACTTTAGTTTATATAAAATCGCGCCCACACTGTTAAAAGTTTGCACAGTGTATTTATTGCATTTCAATTTGAATGATCATGCTATAAACATTTGCATTGTGTATTGTGTGTGTGTGTTGATCTTGTTGTTCGTCAGGTATAGTTCGTGTAAAATAATACTGAAAATATGTTTATATTGTTTCTCTGTTCTTTCATACATTTTTGTATGTTTATTAGTTGTATTTGCTGTTGATAGAGAGATCAACCAGTGCTAAATTTGTTGAGTATTATTTTGCACGAACTATACTTCAATTTTAACAAAGTGGGCGTATAAAGGAATACCGAAAAAAAATTTTTTTATGATTGTTTTATGATTTATTACCTATAATAAAACAAAACAAATTGATGTTTTTTTAAGAAATAGCCGATACATTTTATATTATGCGTACCAAAACAACCCTTTTATACAGATTTTGGTGGTGGAAATCTCTTGATAATTTAATAAAAATGATACCAAGTGGATAGTGTGCATCGCATATGGTGCCACTGAGTTTAGTTTGATCATACTCACAATCATTGCCGGTTAATAGCATGCGCAACATAAATTTTTACCAATTTTGACGAGGCGTAATTAATATATTTTTTTACACAAACAATAAAATTGATGATAACAATAAACAGTTGTAATTTTATTTTTATTAATTAATCAAATTACCTAATGTAAACTATTTATTCCTACATGCATTTTATATTGGAAGGTTTCATTTACATATCTTTACAATAAATAAAAGATAAATAGTAATCTCAAAGTAAATACATTCATAAAAATTGAAAAATGTGTAAATTCTTTTGGACATGTTTTATGTAAATCTGTATTTTAAATTTAAATTATTCGAGTATAGCGCTGCGTATTTAATCATACACACATTATATGTATGTATGTATGTATATCCTTATAGAATTTTTATTTCATATGGAGCTACAATAAAATAAAAGATATTTTGTATTTCAATTTTATATTGGAAAAATTTAATATATATATATTGTATACATATGTTATATATATATATACATATATATATATATATATATATATATATATATATATATATATATATATATATATATATATATATATATATATATATATATATATATATATATATATATATATATATATATATATATATATATATATATATATATATATATATCATTTATATTTTATTTATTATTATTTATATTATTATTATTTTATTATTATTATCATTTATATTATTATATATATAATTTTATTTTATTTATTCTGTGCATAGCTATAAGATGAAATATAGACCTTTTTAATGTAATTGAATTATAATGAATTGGAATATATGCTATTAGTTCTGGTTTTCACAATAGAAATACTAATAATAAGTAAAATTTTTTAATTCGTTTTATTTAAGTAAATAAAAGTAAGTAGACTACAACCTATGGAGTGTGGACATCTGTAGAATTTTGGTTACTATGAACAAAACTCAAAAAGTCAAATTCGAAACACAAACAACAAAAATCTATTAAGTACATCAAACAGGAAAAATACCATAAATATAGAAATATATATATATATATATATATATATATATATATATATATATATATATTTATTAATTAATTAAAACAGTTTTAAAGGCCATTAGTGGCCCCTTACTGAGTCAACAATTGGGCTCCAGCGGTTTCGATCCCGAGCATGGTCTTCATACTGTCTAAGACAATCTGAAGAGGCCAAGTCGTTCTCTACACCGTGGAGCCATCGTCGCCTGCAACGACCTCTGCGCCAACCATATGGTAGCTCTCCTTTCAGAGATCGCTGCACAATTCGTTCCGGATCAGCACGCAGAACGTGCCCAAGCCAGCGTACTCGCTGAGATCTTACTTCATGAGCAATATCGGGGATCTTCATCAGATCTCTGATCTCGATATTGTACAGAGCTCGGTAGGTACCATCTATTTCGCGTTTTGGGCCGTAAATCACACGCATGACTCTTCTCTCAAATGTTAAGAGCCATCTCTCGTACTCATCCGTCAGCGCCCAACTTTCACATCCAAACATAACAACGGGCCTGATCAACGCCTGAGCCGCACTTTAATATCCTCACCCACACTGTTATCGTGAGTGATAAGAGAACCCTAATATTTGAACCTCCTCACTCCCTCAAACGTGTGGTGGCCACTACTAAAATCTGGTGTGCCATTGTCTCTAAAACCAGAGATTAGGTATTTCGTTTTGAACTCATTGATCTGAAGTCCAACTGAAGCTGAAAACTTTACAAGCGGATCAAGTATTTCTTTCACTCCGTTGCTATTCAGTCCAATCACGCATATGTCATCTGCATATTCAAGCACCTGATTGGACTGGTGATATAAGATGTTACGCTGCGGTGTTTCAGTTTTACGAAAGATGTACTCCAACATGAGATTGTGAGTATCGGGGACAGAGCATCTCCCTGCCGAACACCCGAGTTAACTACAAAAATTGTCGATAGCCTGTTCTGAAATTTAACACAGCATTGAGACTGCGTCACTGTCATCCTACATAGCCGTACCAGTTTTGTTGGCATTCCTAGGTATTCCAGGGCAGACCACAAACTCTCTCGATTGATCGAGTCATAGGCCTGCCGGAAATCCAGGAACATCTGATGTACGGGGATGGATGTTTCATAATATTTAAAAAGAATCATCCGCAGCGAAAAGACATGATCGGTGACTGATCGATTCGGACGAAATCCTCCTTGATAGTCACCAACCAAGCCCTCCGCTAGAGGAGTGATTCTATCCTATACAATGTATGGCAGTAACTTGTATGCTGTGCAAAGGAGAGCTATACCGCGATAATTCTCACACTTCAAGCGGTCTCCCTTCTTGAAGATGGGGCATATCGCGGCCACTTTCCATTCGGCCACTTTCCATTCAAACCAATCATTCTTGGGTCTGACTTTCACTATACCTAAAGTCTGTTGAGCAGCACTGACAACCGAAGTTTTCAGTAGCTCCCAGACAGAGTTCACGCAGTCAGACTGGTAATTAGCTTCATTAATGTTGTCGCTGACAAGATCCTGATATCGTTTCTTTTGATCTTTATTTATCAGACCTTCACAGTCGAAACGTACCATGCGTTTCGCTGTGTTCCCAGACTTGTACGAAAACTTCCATCGTAGCTTTGCAGCGACCAAATGATGATCGCTGCCTACGTATTTGGTTGCTGACCGATAAGTTCTCACATCCTGCACAACTCGAGCCCGTCCTTTAGAAATTAACACATGGACAATTTAGCTGCGTGAAGTTCTGCGAGTATGTGTCCATGTCTATAAATGTATGTGTTTGTGAGGGAAGAATGTGCTTGCTACTCTAAGATCATGAGCAACCGCAAAGTACATCATTCTCTCACCATTATCAGTTGCAATTTCGTGTCGGGAGTACGGACCTATGTTTTCACACAAGTCGGTCTGATTTCTGCCAATTCTAGCATTAAAGTCCCGATTTACCATTCTAACATCGTGTTCGGGTATAGATCCCATCAGATCGTCTAAGTCATTGTCAAATGAGTCTTTATCTTGGGGCTGGCTGACTTCTGTGGGCGCATGTACACAAATTATCGATAGATTGGCTAACTTTATGCGCAAGCGAAGCTTACACAATCGGTTATTGACTGCTTGGAAATCCAAAACAGCGTTCATTACCTGCGGCCCAAGAAGAAATCCAGCTCCAAGATTTCCGAGGTCATCTCCACTGTAGAACAACGTATAGCCCTGGGACACATGGTCTCCACTTTTAGGCCAGCGGGTTTCTTGAAGAGCAACGAGTTCCAGCCGATACTCCTTCATGCACGTGAATAGGCCCTCTAACACTCCTGGTTTTCTTAGTGATTGCACGTTCCACGTGCCGATCCTAAATCTCGTGTCCGGGTACTTGAGCGGAGGTCCGGTGTTGTTTTAGCGGTATCCATCTTTCTTTTAGTTGACTTTATAAACAGTTTGCTTCTTTTACGGTTGCGGGTCGTCCGCCCAGCGATCCAACCGTTTAGTCGCCTCCTACGACAAGCAAAGGATACTGTGGTAGTATTCTTGGGAAACATGTTCGTGGAATTTTGATTTACGAAACATGTGGATGCCGCCCGATCACAGGGGCCATATATATATTTATATATATATCGTGAATGATTATTTACTATGAAAAATAGCAAAGTCCATCAGAATTAAGTCAACTTGACCACAATAAGATACTAGTTGGTCTAAGCTATTCGAAAACCTAAGCAAGAACCTGTACACATCTCTACAATTTTGGTTATTTTATTATTTAAATGTACAGATTTTATCGCCTATTTAAGCATTCCAATTGGACAAAATAATAAAAAATCCAATTGGGAAAAATAACAAAAAATCCAATAGAGAAAAATAATAAAAGTTATTCAAATCACTTAAATTCTAAATGAGGTAAAATAAATAGTAAAGTTCATCAGAATTTAATTTTGTTGATCATAGAGATTCGGAATAGCCTAAAATATCTAGAAATATATGCCAATACCCGTGGATATCTCTAGGATCGGCGGTACAAATTATTAAAAATCGTTTAAAATGAACTCGTTTACGAAACTTCTAAATGATGTAAAATAAATAGTAAAGTTCACCAGAATTTAATTTTTTTGATCATACAGATTCGGAATAGCCTAAAATATCTGGAAATATATGCCAATACCTGTGGACATCTCTAGGATCGGCGGTACAAAATTTTAATAATCAATAAAAACCAAGAAATTTTAAATTCCATAAACAAATAGAAAAGTTAATTAGAATTTAATCTGATTGACCACAAATATCCTAGGTGGTCTAAACTATCCGGAAATATACATGAGTTGCCGTGGACATCTCTATGATTAAAATTGCTTTAAAATCACGAAACTTCAAAATTCCGTGAAAATCTAACCGCTTAATCTAATTTAATTTCTATGGACGAAAAGGTCGCAGTTGTTCTAAACTTTTCGAATATATACTCGAGAGAATGTAATTATTACTAGAATCGGCAGCATACAATTTACAAAACACTTTAAATTTAAATTTTCGTATAAATAAAATTCCAATTGGAAAACTTGCCAAATTTAACAGTGTAATTTTTTGTTATTTTTTTTAGTATGAATTTCACAATCATACATAAAAGTGATCTTCAATTAATTTAAATATTTTGGGCCGATCATTTTTACAATCAATAGCAATTTGTTTCAGTGATCGTGTTGCTTGATATGGTGCACATGAAAGTCCATACGTAACTGTTTTTAATTTATAATGCTGAATGGGTTCGCCTTCTGATTCGCGCCATACAATTCGCTGAAAATTTGTATCGCTTGATTCAATCAATATCTGCCTATACATGTATGCAATATCTGCAGAAAATGCAATTAGATACAGCCAAAATTTCAATAATATTTGTATCATTTGGTTGGACTACTGGACCGACCATTAGTATGTCATTTAGTGCAATAACATTTGAACTACGCGCGGAACCATCGAATACTACTCTGACTTTCGTTGTTATTGATTCTTTTATCACCGCATGATGTGGTAAGTAGAAACATGATGATGATTCAGTTGGAATATCATTTGGATTTATTTTCTCCATATGGTTAAGAGATTTGTATTCTCGCATGAATGAAATATAATCAATTTGTAGTTGTTTATTTGTTTTAAATCGTCTTTCTATAGCGTAAAGTCGACTAACTGCTTGTTGTTGGGAACTACCCAATGAAGGAGCATTTCGTTTGAATGGTAATTTTAATACAAATCGCCCAGTTGAATCGTGATCATACGTATTAAGAAAATGATTTTCACATTCCATTTCTTCTGAGGTAACTACGGTCTTTCTAGAAGGAAGATCCTCAATCTCCAAACATTTACACAATAGATTTGACAAATTTAATTGACTGGTACAACGTGAAACGCCTTGAGCCTTCTGACTGATTTCAATATTCGGTAATTCGCCGGCAATTTTTTATTTTATTTTTTTATTGTTTTAAATATTACAACTGATTACATATATCATCTAGTAATTTCTCTATCTTTCTTATGTTCAATTTGCAGAGATATAACCCATTAGTTAGTCTCTAAAAATTTGGCCACCCTATTGTAGTCTTCCCAATTCCAGCGGTTTCTTTCTTTGGAGCCTTCGTACTCCATTTGTGTTACTCAGCATACCACGTAACTCAACATTTTCATGTTGACCAAGCCGTTGTATGTGTTTCTTTGCATGAATTGTTATTTCTTCGCTGACGTTTTCCATCCGGAGGTCCCTATGTAGGTTATCGTTTCTTATGTACCAAGGAGCGTTCACTATTCCACGTAACATTTTATTTTGAAAAGCTTGTATTATTTTAATATTGGTTTTCTTAGTACAGCCCCAAAGCTGAATACCATAAGTCCATATAGGTTTTAAAACTTGTTGGTATAGTAGCAACTTATTAGGTATTGACAGCTCTGAATACCTTCCAATTAGCCAATACATATTTCTATATTAAATGTGTAGTTCCTTCTTTTTCTTTTTAATGTGCTCTTTCCATTTTAACTTAGCATCGAGAGTCATGCCAAGATACTTGGCTGTGTTAGCATAGGGAATTTGTTTGGAATTTAGTTCTATTGGTATCCAGTTAACTATTTGATTGGTGAAGTTAACGTGCGTTGATTTTTCTTCATTTAGCTTAATGCGCCATTTTTTGGTCCAGTTACTAAGTTGGTTCGTATCCCGTTGCAGTTTTCTGGTTGCTTCGTCTACTTTATAACCAGTAGCTAAAATTGCAGTATCGTCCGCAAATGTTGCTATTGTTGTGCCGCTTGTGTTTGGTAAATCACTTGTGTAAAGTAAATACAACACTGGCCCTAGCACGTAAGATTTCAATATCTGAAAGTATTCTTTTGGCAAATCTCGATGCAGTTTATATTCCAGTCCAGGATGCCATACTTTATCGAAGGCCTGTGCTACATCCAGAAATATTGTTGAGCATATTTTCTTATTTTCAAGTGCATCTTCAATAATACTTGTAATCCTGTGAATCCGAACTGATGTGGTGGTATTAGCTTTCTCTCAAGTATTATAGGTTTCATCCTTTTGTATAACAGTTTCTCAAAAAATTTTTGAAAGTACTGGAAGCAGAGAAATTGGCCTATATGACTTTTTATTATTAGATGGTTTGTTCGGCTTTGGTATCATAATTATTTCTGCTACTTTCCATTGCAGAGGTACATATTTCAGTCGAAATGAAGCGTTGATTATATGAAGAAGTTTTCGCACCCCTTTCTCAGGTAGTGCCTTCACTATTTCACCTGTAATTAAATCATAGCCAGGAGATTTTTTCGTATTTATGTTATGGTTAATTTCATTTTTCAACTCTCGTAGAGTTACAGGTGGTATTTTCCTACAATCGCCGGCAATTACATATCCAAAAATTTTGTTTTGTGCACATGATCTACGTTCTTTCCGAATGATGTTTCCGAATTTAAAATTGTAAAATTTGTAAAATTTGCAAGAATTTTGGTGCTCCAATAATAATATCAATCGACGCCGGAACATTAAATTGTGGATCAGCTAATGTTAAATTACTTAAATAGTTCCCATTTTCAACCGAAAATGACAATGAAGGCATTGATGACGTGAGCTTTGATAAAATAAGTGCATGCAATGTACCATACCATTGGTAGTTCTTGCTTCCGATGATGCTATTCCATCTATAGGTATCCGAATACTAACTCTGTTTAGTTGTAACCGCTAAACACATGCTTCCGAAATAAAATTGGTTTGTGAGCCGGAATCTCTGCCCAATTGTAATTTACCGAATCGATCTTTTACTCGTACTAAATGCACAAAAATTACAACATCTAAAAAATTTATTAAAGGGTTCTGATGCTACTCCATTGAAAAATACGAAGGTTACCGATGCAAATTACGCATGGCAAAAATTGTTAAACCGCTACGACCGTAAACGTTATATTGTGTATTCGTATATTAGTGAATTTTGTAACATTCGATCAATGACAAAACCAAATGCAGTCCAGTTACGGAGCATTACCGATGCAGCTGATGAACATATTAGATACTAGAGACCACTTTTTAATCTATATTATTCTACACAAACTAGATACTGATACTCGTGATGCTTGGGCAAGGAAATTAACGTATGCAAAAGATTTACCAACCTGGAGAAATTTCATAACATTTTAACAGAGATAATTGTTTAAAATGCGATGGCACTCACAAAATATATGAATGGGTTGAATTCAAAGCACTCTCAGCATTCCAACGTAAACAGTTTGCTTACAGTAATAACCTTTGTTTTTGGTGTTTGAAGAAAGGGCATACAGCGAAAAACTGCCAAACAGGCCGTATATGTTTTATTTGTCAAAAAAACGTTACGGATGGGAAGCACCATAGTCTTCTTCACTATTCGAATAATCGAATTATACATAATCCTAATCAACCCATTAGAGCACCAATAGCAAACATATCTATAAATGGTGAGAAATTTAATAACAGTGTCACAAATATGAAAGCCACTCACTCAAGTCAAGATGATTCGAATAATTTCGTACCTATAACATCTCATCCGGTCCAACAAAAGGACCACAGCAACCAGCATAACGATCAATTGTCACGCCACAACGGATTTAATACAATAAAACCCGTCACTTTTCAGCAACCAAATATTTCAAGTGGTGTTTTATCGGCTATGTCAACAGATGCAGTCAATGTAATAATCAATCAGTGCAATGCTGTTTTACCAACAGCTATAATTGTGTATTGTGAATTGCAGCTGTGTACATGTCCTTAAATGTTGGCCAATCATTATAGTTGCCATAAAATGAATCAAGCTGCAACTTAGGTAAATGGACATCATGAGTGTATTTATTAAGCACCGAAACTTCTTCGATAAACGATTTTTGCTGTTGTGCAAGAGCCGCTATTAATGATAATCCGGCTACCTTGGTTTTAAAATCATTCAATTTTCATTTCGATAACCGTAATTTTGATTTGATATGGAAATAATCGCTTTCACATTTATATAAATTCACTAAAAATTGACTGGTCTTCTACATCGTGAAATTCAGCCCATAATTCGTCTAGTTTTTCAATGCGTATATGAATATGAAATTCTTCTCTAAAGTTGTGTCTTCTTCATCTAGTGGCATATTTGAAATCCTTGTTAAAGATCCTTTCACTTTTAGGATGTATGCTCCTAATAAAAACTTATTGTCCAGTCAGGTTTGGACTTCTCAAAAATTAACAACACGCACAAAATATAATTTATTTTTGAAATTATATATTTATTATAAATTATCTATTTATATAATTTAATTTATTTAATTATAGTTTATTTATTTGTTTACACAATATTTATAATTTTATTTCACAATTTAATTTATAATTTATGTAATTGGTTCACCACCATGTACTCCCAAGAACGTAAGGTAGAATTCTGATGGCGCATCACATGCGCCAACCGAAAAACGGAAAAGAGAGAGAGAGGATTCTAAATCGCATGTATATAAAAATCAGCAAGGGAAATATTGCATAGACCGAGAGAATGCACAAATAGAAAATAGAAAATGTTTAAGTGTGCGTCGGTCATTACGCGCGAAAATCTCAATCATCTAGACGAAATAACATGTATATATGTTAATTCGTTTTATTCGTCATAAATATTGGTGAGTATAAAAAACATACGACGAAAGATGATTGGTACATAAGTATCACGCCATAGAATGTTCTCGTGCGTAATATTATTATGCGCGTAAATATTCGAGAGAGAATTTGCATCGCTATGTACATTAATATAAAATTTGGTTGTACATAGAATATCGAATATAAGGAAATGCAAAAATATTCTGTATACATAACAAGAGTAAGAGTTGCATACAGAAAGTAAATATCGTAATGTTAACGCGTTGCCTCGTCGATAAGTGGAAATGGGCAAACGCGAAATTGTAGTGATTACAATACAATTGAAATTAAGGCGATTGCCAATTAATTGTATCGGTCGCTACAGGACTCCCCTGCAAGTGAAGATCCCCCCTAAATGAAGCTGATATAATTATTTGAATTATATTGCTATACGTACTGTTTTACGCGCTCGAAATGCTGATATTTGATCAGACGAGGCTAGTATTCCGTAAGCTGCCTTCAATCGATCAATAGAAATATTATGATTCTTGTCTTTGATCGAAATAATGAAATGTTTTCGAAGGCGTCGAATGACTTTATATGGGCCTTCGTAGGGTGGTGATAATCCTGTGCGAACCTTGTCCGTGCGAACAAAAACAAAATCACAAGTGTCCAACGTTTTAGGGACAAAGATTGTGTTTTGATTAGTTGTTCGAGTTGATGTCGGAACAAGATTTTGCATGGTGTTGCGTAATTGGTCGACGACTGTGTCTGCGGTTGGTAAAGGTGGAAGAGGATTTTCGACGAAGAACTCACCGGGTAGTTTGATAATTTGGCCATAGACCATTTCCGCTGGTGAGCACTTCAGATCTTCTTTCACTGTAGCTCGGATTCCAAGTAAAACGATGGGAATCTCAGAGCTCCAATTACTAGTATTTCCTCGAGCCATTAGTGCTGATTTAAGCTGGCGGTGAAAACGTTCAACCATGCCATTTGCTTGAGGATGATAGGCCGTAGTACGTATACGATTTGAGCCAAGGAGTTTCGTTAACTCAGCAAAAAGTTTGGACTCAAATTGTGTTCCTTGATCAGTAGTAATATTTAGAGGAACCCCAAATCGGGATACGTAATTAGATACAAACGTAGAAGCGATTGTAGCTGCAGACATATTGTCCATGCGGTAAGCTTCCGGCCATCTAGTAAAACGATCGACGCAGGTAAGTATATAAGAATATCCATTGGATTGTGGAAGTGGTCCAACAATATCTAAATGGATATGTTCGAATCGATTTTGTATGCCTTTGAACTTTAGATTTTTGGCAAGCTAGGCAATTTCGTGCCCAATGGGTCACATCTTTATTAATGCTTGGCCAAAAATATCGAGCAGTGATCAACTTACGAGTAGCACGGATACCAGGATGTGAAATATTGTGTAATGCGTCGAAAATGGTTCGACGCAGTGATTCTGCGATGTACGGGCGATTTGCACCCGTAGATGTTTCGCAGTAAATTTCTAAGCCAGGTAATTTAAGGAGCTCTAGTTTCTGTGATGAACTAGTGTGACAAAGAGAACCAGAAAATAAATTCTGAAGTTCCAGGTCGGCTTCTTGAGCTTGGCTAATTTTGTGTAAGTCGAAGTGAGTCTCGACTGAGGCAGTTTCGGTGGTGCGTGATAAGGTGTCCGCGAACGCGTTGTTTTTGCCTGTCACATGTTGGATATCCGTAGTGAATTGCGAAATGAAATCCAAATGACGAGATTGTCTAGGATTTCGCTCAGTTTTGGATTGAATTGCTCGAGTTAGAGGTTTATGGTCGGTATATATAGTGAATTCCCGACCTTCAACAAAATATCTAAAGTGCTTAATCGCTCGATAAATTGCTAGTAATTCCCGATCGAATGCGGAGTACTTTTTCTCGGCATCCGATAGCTTCTTAGAGAAGAATCCTAATGGCTCCCAAATATCATTATTGAGCTGTTGCAGAACCGCTCCAACCGCAGAGTTCGATGCATCAGTCGTAATACTGAACTTTGAAGCGTCCAGTGGGTGTACTAACAGAGTAATGTTAGTTAATTCACTCTTCAACGAGGCAAATGCATTTTGGCATTCCTCGGGCCAAGAAAAGTTCTTGGACGTCTTGGGCTTTTTAACGAGAGCAGCCAAGTGCGAGTGAATAGGGGCAAGTGTTTCAGCAAGTTTCGGAATAAATCTATGGTAGTAATTGATCATACCAACGAAACGCTGAATGCCCTTAATTGAACTGGGCGGAGGGAAATTCCTGATGGCATTAATCCTTTCTTCAGCAGATAGAATACCATCGGGTGTAATTTTATGACTGAGGAAGTCAAGTGTGCTGGCGCCAAATAGGCATTTAGCACTATTAATATGTACATCAAACTCCACTAACTTTTGGAATAGTTGATCCAAATGAAGTTTGTGTTGTTCCTCAGATTTCGAAGCAATTAAAATATCGTCAATATAGACGAAAACGAAGTCTAAATCATGAGTGACTTCGTTCATGTATCGCTGAAACTTTTGAGCGGCATTGCGTAATCCAAATGGCATTCGGGTGTATTCGAAAAGGCCAAATGGGGTAGTGATTGCCGTTTTAAAAACGTCTTCAGGTGCAACGGGAATATGGTGATAACCTCTAATAAGATCGATCTTGGAGAAGATTTTGCATCCATGCAAGCGCATGGAGAAATTTTGTATGTGGGGAATAGGATAACGATCCGGCGTAGTAACTATGTTAAGTCGTCGGTAATCCCCACATGGTCTCCAATCGTTATCTTTTTTCCTGACCATATGTAATGGACAAGAAACGGAAGATGCCGATGGCCGGCAAATTCCTAATTCCACCATGTGCTGGAATTCGGTTTGTGCAGCTTTATGGCGAACCGAATCTAGCCTTCGTGGTCTTGAAACTGGTAAATGTCCTTCAGTTACTATATGATGTACCACGGAATGTTTGACTGGTAAATTATAATTTGGCTCGGCAATTAGGGCCGGATACTTTTTGAGTATCGTGCCATAGGCGTTGTTGATGATAAAATGGATTGGTGAAGGTATGTCAGAGCAATCCATTGCGGCAAGGGTTGACAGCTGAGTCGCTGAATCAACTAGCCTTTTATTTTTAACATCAACTAATAGGCCAAATTTACACAGAAAATCGGCGCCAATTATTGGAAGAGTCACGATATCAACCTGGAGCAATTTAGTTCCATAAGTTAAAATGGTTGAACCGTTGGCGGCCGAAAGTACTAAATCTGAGTTTTTATTATTGAAAAACTTTAGATTTAAAAATTGTTTGACAGGGATTACTGATAA
Source organism: Tipula unca (assembly GCA_951394425.1). Taxonomy (NCBI): domain Eukaryota; kingdom Metazoa; phylum Arthropoda; class Insecta; order Diptera; family Tipulidae; genus Tipula; species Tipula unca. Next base: position 1,685,797 of record OX596383.1, on the reverse strand, counting down.
GTCAGCTCCAGTGTCAATTAAAAAATTCAGATTATTCCTACTATCGTAAAGGAATAATCTGCTCGTTCTCAGGGTGTTGCGATTCAATGAATCTACCCGTGAGTCTGCGAGTTTTTTGAATTGTTAATTAAGCTTGATTCGCCGGCGGTCAGTGGGCCTGTAAAATTGCAGGGCTTAATACACCTATTTGCACGGGTACCAAATTTGTGGTGGTACCAACATTTATTACCATAACTCCGATTATTTTTCGGAGAACGTGACCGCGGACGAGAACGCGAACGGGACCGAGATTGTGATCTTGATCGAGATCGCGATCTATCTCTAGGTCTATTTGTCTGACCACTTAAAGCTTGGTCGATCTTTTGTTCCAGTCGCGCCAAACGGGCTTCGACTGTGTCGCGTTGTGTTGATGATGATGGTCGAAAATTTTGAGACATCGATTGAATGTTTTTCTCTGCCGCTGAGGCTATTTGACTATGCGGATTAATGTGTTCATACATAGTGTCCGCAGTTTTGGCGAGAGTATTGATATCAGCTGTGTCGGAATGTGCGACCATGGCAATTCTTATTATTTCTGGGAGTTTCCTCAACCAGAGTGATCGCAACACTGAATCATTCAATCTTCCTTCTGATAATGTTTTAATATGTCTCATAATCTCAGTAGGCCGCAAATCTCCCAAATCTTGGCCACTCAATAACTGAGTGAGTTTCCGTTCTGCCGACGGAGCCAAACGATCTAAAAACGCCTGTTTTATTGTTGCGTAACAATTGTGTTTAGGCGGATCGCGAGTATATCAGAAATTTTTGTGCTCGCTTGTGGAGATAACGCGTTTAGAACCAGCAAAAATTTCGTTCTATCACTGGTAATGCCTTTAATATTAAAAATGATTTCAACCGTGTTAAACCAATCAGACGGGTTTTCTAACCAAAACGGTTGTAATTTTATACTCATGTCTGATAATTCATTTTTGTTACCAATTTCCATTTTATCCAAATCCTCGGATAAATCGTCATTCGATTAACTGGGGTCCAATTTAGGAGCCATTCTATATATTTAATTTGGAAATTGGTAAATTAACAACAATACGGTTTGTTTTATTACAGTAAAAACTACTCGGCCAAGCGTTTTCCCTTGTAAGTACTTAGTCGGACCGAGCAAAAAAACCTCCAGTACACCAATTTGTGGTGCTGGTAAAAATAATAAAAATAAAAACAATGCGAATAAAAAAAATATTAATACGAAATTTTATCGTTAAGCTCAAAAATTAAAACGATAATACTAACACTCAAACAAGCGGAATCCAACAAAAATCAATCAAATTTTGAATCGGCAGATATTCAAAATTGGTTTTGATTTAAAACGCTTTTGTTTGGGTGAATTGCAGCGGGCTGAAATCACTGTCGCTGTGTGGTTTTGATAAAAATCGTTTTTTTATTAAATTATTCTTTTTTTTTAAAGGGAAACACAACGACAGTGATGGCGGGAGGAGAGCAGCGAGATTCGAACCCATGAGTGTAAAATTATTGGATCAAATTTTGAATCGGCAGATATTCAAAATTGGTTTTGATTTAAAACGCTTTTGTTTGGGTGAATTGCAGCGGGCTGAAATCACTGTCGCTGTGTGGTTTTGATAAAAATCGTTTTTTTATTAAATTATTCTTTTTTTTAAAAGGGAAACACAACGACAGTGATGGCGGGAGGAGAGCAGCGAGATTCGAACCCATGAGTGTAAAATTATTGGATGGGTGCGCAATATGGTGGTGGTGAAAAAAAATATATAAAAATTTTACAACTAATGGCTCTACGTTAATTTGAAAATTAATTTACGTTAAAAAATATAAGAAAAAAAATGATTCTACTTTAAATTTTAAATTGAAAGTGATTTTACGTTAAGTAAGTATGAAAAATGATTGAATAAAAAAAATTACAGTACAAGAAAAAAATATTTTTGTATATATAAAAAAAACTTGGTACCGGTTTAATTGTTTGATGTTTTTGCTGCTGTTCTTGCTGCTACGTCTTGTCTGTTGCGGTGAGCGTATGTTGCTTCACCGTTATCCCGCGATGCGTGGGTGGGTCGTCCCCTACATCACGTGTTTAGTTGTTTCCCGCGTTGCGTGTGTGGGTCGTCCCCTACACCACGTTTTTTGTATAAATGTATTGCCGCTTCCCGCGTTGCGTGTGTGGGATGTCCCCTACAACACGTTTAATTTTCTATCTTCCCACGCGGTTGCGTGACTTGTGGTTTATTATTATTAAAAATTTTTATTAAAAATATTCTGTATACATAACAAGAGTAAGAGTTGCATACAGAAAGTAAATATCGTAATGTTAACGCGTTGCCTCGTCGATAAGTGGAAATGGGAAAACGCGAAATTGTAGTGATTACGATACAATTGAAATTAAGGCGATTGCCAATTAATTGTATCGGTCGCTACACACTCTTGCACGTTTATTATTTAGAACTTCATAATCAGCCATTTTAGAAACACTTGTTACAAATTACTACATCACCAAATGTTAAACTTTACCGATTTCAACGATCTCGTTGATAACTTTATTTTCCTTTGTACATTGGTGTTCTGATTTATCGGGGAGTTCGTCCTTTATCGTGCTAATGATCCTTAATGTTGTCTTTCTTCTGTACTTTATTATAAGAATGGATATGATAATGATGATGCCACTCGATCCAAATCCGATGCCGGTGTATTTTTAGATGTGGGAGTCGTGTTTGAGTAATTCTATTGTTTTCGTGTCATTAATGTTGATGTCTTTCATCAATTGTATTGACAGGATCTCTTTATATTCATGCTCTATCGGAGTTGGTTGCAAAATTGCTGGAAGTTAGTTCTTGTGTTTCGTTACTGACACCTATATCTCCGTCATACTGATTGAGTAAAATGATGCCCTTTGCTATCTCGTTGATTACTGGTATATGTTGACCATTGGTTTGGCGACATTTTGATGGGCGACTATTGAGCAAGTTCGGTAGGCACTCCGAGCTACTTATATCTATTACATTCTTTTGATTACATATTGATGAAGAATTAATTGTTCTGCAACCTTTACTAATACCATATATTTTGTTATGGCTTTTCAAAATTTGTTCATAATCAATTTGAATAATTTTGTTATTTCTTTTAACTGCTTTTAACAATGGTTTATCATAAATTTCAACAGTTGTGAGGGGGATATATGTAAATGATATAAAGAAGGGACAACTTGTTACTGATAATTTTAATGTTCGCAAAGTTCAAAGCTTCTTCTGGAGTCGCGTAAGGAAGCTTCTCATTTTCAATTGTCTTTATAGCTGGCTTAATCTTAGAATCAGATAGCATGAGTATGGCAGACTTGATGTTTATTATCTCTTCCTTCATCAATCTCAGTTTGTATTGTATGTTTAGAGCTAATTGGTCAGTTAATTTATTTTCCTTATGGATGGCGTTGGTGATTTATTGTTATTGTTTTCCAGTACATTATTTATCTTATTCTTTATAATTTCGAAGTCTTCGTGGTCGGAAGTCCCAGCGGTCCATTTCCACGTAGTATCGATGAAATCAAGGGAACGTTTGCTTCTATGAATTTTTAGTCCGTTCAGTAGGGTCTGCAGTATAGTAAGTTCATGGTGTAAGTAAGGGTATAGGGGATCTACCGTTGTGATTTCGTCCTTCAGTATAGCATGCATTCTAGTCATGAAGTTCTGATGGTTTTCTAATTCAATGACGTGTATTAATTTGAAATTCCCTGCTTGCAACTTGGCTCTTCCGGTATTAATAGAAATAATTTGTGAATTGGAATAGTCTAGTATTTAGTGGAGTGTCTGTAATCTTAGTGTAAATTAGGATTTGTTGTTGCTTTTGTGAATAATTTTCCGGACTCCGTTATAACGGTTGTATTACGAACTTCTTTAACTATTTCTTGTTTGTATCTAGCTGGTAATTTTGACCCTAATCTAATGTTTCGTTTTACTCAAACAGCTTGTCCCGAATGGTACGTTTTAATCGGTTTTCGTTTTTTGTTATGGTATGCTACGTCCTGTTCTGGTTTTTGCATTAGCTTTTCTATACTGTTGAGGGGCGCTTCCTCTAGAGAAATGTTTGGACGTCGTCCGAAAAATAACTCTACTGGTTTTCTTTTGGTTGTCGATTGTATCGAGTGGTTGTATTCATGTACCGCTCTTTCGAGTAACTCTACGAATGATCGTTCGATTCCATTTGTCTTGTGACACCTCATTATTTCTGACAGAGTTGAGTGAAATCTTTCGATCTGACCGTTCACTTCGCTTTTGTAAGGAGGTACTTTGAATATTTTAATTTTTATGGAGTCTTCCATCATATACATGATTGTACTTGAGCTAAGTGATTGTTCGTTGTCAATTACCACAATTTCGGGTACATTAAAAGAAAGTAAGATGTCTCTGGGTGGTTGTTTTATATCTTCTACTGCTCTAGATTTGATTGGCTTACAAACATTGAACTTTGTCAATTTATCTATGGCGGTGAGTGCTAACTGGTTTTCAGTGGAGTAGATATCTATATGAATGGTATGTCCCGGATAAATGGGAATAGGTGTAGGAGTAATTAGTTCGTAGTCATATTCTTCTAAAATGACTTTCCATCTCTTCATTTAAGAGTTTATGTCCTTATTACTGAGGGCGAATGTCAATGATTGGTGATCAGTAAAGATTTGTACTTTCTTACTTCCGTAAAGGAAATTTCTTAGTGATTTTAGTGACCAAATAATTGCTAGCATCTCTTTTTCGTTGGCTGCATAGTTTTCCTCTGTTTTGTCTAGGATTCTAGACAGGAACGTAATTGGTCTTCCGTTTTGGACCTAGTGCAAAGTTTGAAGCATCTGTATTCAATCGGGATTCTTTCTAGGAATTAGGGAATGATAATATGACCTCGTTTGAAATGAGAGAATTTTTTATTTTATTGAAGGCGTAAATTTGATCGTTAGTAAAATTTACTTGTTTATTTCTCCAAGCGATTTTGGACACAAGTCCATCCTCCCCTCTTAAGAGTGTAGTCAAGGGTTTAGCGAGTTTGGCCTAATCCTCGATGAAACGGCGATAAAATCCAGCCATTCCTAAGGAGGATCTCAGCTCTTTCACCGTTTTGGATGTAGGGAATTCCGCATTTTTCAGGCCAAATGGGCTGTCTTTTCTATATTGATGTCTTTTAGTGGGATCTGGTAAAACCCGCTTTTTAAGTCTAGGATAGTGAAGAATTTATTTTCCCCTAGGTTGGCCAGAATGTCGCTTATCTCTGGTATTGGGTAGATACCCAGATACAGATGTGCGAGATTGTTACCGAATTTAGTTTGCGATAATCTATGACCATTCTGTATTTTTTTCTTTAGAAGCGTCCTCTTTTTTGGGAACAATCCATACTGGGGATTTAGATGGTCTAATTATTCCGTCTCGCAACAATTGGTTGATTTCTTTTCTACCTCTTCTTTTAGACATACAGGATATGGTACGGTCGCGAGCATACGGGGTCCGAGCTGGAGGTTCGGATTTCCCATTTAACAGAAGTCACAAAAGTTATAGTCTTCTGGGTTTCAAAACAGGTTTGGGTAATTGTTCGCAATTCTGTCTAAGTTCTGTTTTTGTTCAGGATTTAAGTGGGATACTCGGAAGCATATGGTATTTACGTGATCAGAGATATGTTGTTTAAGAGGGATTTTTCTATTTGGTATGATGATCATAAATCCATTAAGAATGGGGTTTCATATAGATTTAGGTTGAAGGTAGTTCTTATTTGAACCAGTATCTATTAAGAATTTGAATGTTTTCCCACCCTTCACTACATACTCCAAATATTACTTGTTCGTCGAGTTGTTCAAGGAAGTTTTCTTCGTTGGCTAATTCTGGTACGTCTTGAGAATTTGTGTATTCGAGTAAGGTTTGTCCGTAATTTGCGTCATATTCCGTAATCTATTCCTGGTATTGTTGCCAATCTGGTATGCCGTAAGCTTGTTTGTTATGGAATACTCTTTGATATTTATTCGGTCTAGGAGACTTATGATTCTGATTTGGTGGATTGAAATAAGATCTTTTCTTCATGAAATGAGAAATTTGCGGTCGATTCGCATAGTTAACTTGTTTCGAATGGTTGCTTCCATCTACTTGCATGGGAGTTGGTTTGGGTAGCGGTTTAGGTGGAAGGAACGGATGCCTTTGTGGATTATGGTATTGATTTGGTGTTATTGGGTATTGCCAAGTTTGGAATCCGAATTGGGGTCGATTGGATTGTTGAATTGGAAAAACGAATGGAGGTCGCTTGATTGGTGGGATTGGTTTCTGGTTATTATAGCTCTGGGGATTGTGTAACAACTGCGGGTAGAATGGTTGAGTATTTTTTTCGGAATTGGAGGTGGATGAATTGGCGGTCTAAGGTGACCATTCTGTGAACTGCCATTGTTTGCTGTGATGTTTGGATCGGGAGGTACCGGGTTCGAATCCCAACAGAGGCGGGATGCAAAAAGGGATTTTTCATCTCCCGATTACGATCGGTGATTAAATTGAAAACATCTTATGACCCTCTGTTGGAATGTAGAACTCATGGGCCGACCCATCGTTCATGTTGGTACAGGCTAGCATGGAGCTATGCAGTGTGCAGATGGCCAATTAAAAGACGGACCTGTAGCCGTGTACAAATAGGGATACTGTTCAGAAGCTTTCAAAGGATATTAAATCCACTAGCCGAACAGTCTCTAAATAATGTATGTATGTGTTGGTATTTATTTATTTATTATTTAATTTGATCACGCTCACAATATTATTTTTTATACGATTACTTTTTGTTGTTGCTATGAAATAAAAAATTGTGCTCATATATTTTTTCTCGTTTTTTGCGTGGTTTTATGATCATTATGTTTGTTCCATTTAAAAAAAAAACATTGATGTTTTCTTCTTTTGGTTTATTTGTTTGATGGGAATAAATTATTTTGTTGGTTATGTACACAATGTCCCTTTCTTACAAATTTTTATTCTATTTCTATTTGAGCTTTATTAGAGAATAAAATATCTTATTTTCCTTTAATTAATACAATAAAATGGAAAACCCCACGGAAAAATTCTTTAAGTCAGGTGAAAACCAATGTTTATAGTTTCAATTGATTTCAAAAAATTATAATTTTGAGTTACTTTTCATTCAAATATTTCTATAAACGAAAATCATGTCTCTCCATATAAAATGTATGAAGAGAGCGATTATTTTTGTCATTTTAGACTCACTAATAAAAGTTCGTTTTGAACATGGAGGCTTGATTTATTAAGATGGCTTTGGTAAAACCCTATCTATGCTTTTTTTCCACCAACTGAATTTTCTCAGTTGCTCTGAGAATTCGCATATGTACTTTACTATATCGGGAATTTTATCTAAATCTGTGAGGTTCTTTCTGTATTTATCGTCTATCGTCTGATCTGTGTCGTTCTTGTGATTATTAATTTTTTGGTTTTGTTCGCTTATGATTTCGGTTATAATGGCCGTTAGCTGTCCGAGTTCGGATGGTTTATAAGATTTAGGATCTGTGTGTAAATTGTTCTTTGAAGTTTGAGGTGTTGGTTCGTTAGTCATTATATAAGTATTTTTTTGGAATGTGACAGAAATTTTAATATTATATTTCGATTGTACGCCGCATAGTGCGTACACTAAAATGTTACTTTAATTGGGATAAATTCCTTCCAACTATTGAATTTACGAGTAGTTTCTTTAAATTTAACTTCTTATATCTGATGTTGAATTTTAAATAATTTCACTCGATTAGTTTCTTTAAACTTAAATTTTTGTATCGATTATTTTAAGAATCCGCCTTGGTTATTCGTGATTTTGTATTATCTACTCCATTTTCGCTATTTTGGCTATTATAAAATACTCCGGGGCTTCTTTTTCCAACACTTATAATTACTTTAGTCATTGCATGTTATGTGCGTGTGCGTTATGGTTAATTACACACAATTTTCACATTTATGATGTTTTAACTTTATACTATGTTTTATTTCGTGGGTGAAGGTCAAATTATCGCCTTCGGAAAAAACTAAATCTTTGTTTTTTATTAAAATCTCTTTTAAGTATTCTTTTTCTTCTTTATTTAAATGGTTTTGATTTATTTTTGTAAATATTTTTTCTTTTGAATCTACTATTGGTTCCAGATGGTTTACATGAATAAGCCCACTGGGACATACAATATTTATGAATGTTAATGCTTATATATTCGTCGAATATTTTAATATATTCATTTTTTATATCAATAGTTGCCTCGGATGGCCTTAAAAAATTGATACCCATTATGGCATCATACTGCCTACTCTTTAGAGGGAACATTTCCTATTCTAGCGTTCCTTTTTTTATTAATTCTGTAACGACGCGTTTTTCGGTCGTTCCAATCTGAGTTGGTTTAATACCCCTAGAATTATTTTTAATATTTTTTTTTTACCGCACCTATATTACCGCTTAGGCAAATTCGCGCGAAAATAGATTGGGGAATCCATATTATCCAGTTTGTAAATATTTTTTTTTACTTTTGGTGGGATAAATTCATGGTATTCGTTTACTACAAAAACGAATTTGAGTAGCCGGCGAGAGTCAGTTGATTTGCGATATCAGTAGAATTTTGGTGATCAGGGTGGTCATTCTGTGATGCTATCTCGCACATTTATTTCACAGTTGGATACTTTTTTTGGCGATATTATAGTAAGGGGAAAAGTCTACAAATTCAACCCTGCGAAATGAATTTTATGGGGAAGTTGGATGAATTTTGTGGTATTTTGTCATTTTTTTCTAACCTCAAATCAAGAGATATGAATATTTTTTATCGAGTGCTATTCATGGTAGTGAAATCACTATGAAAATAATTTTTTTAATAAAACTTAATTTTATTTTTTAATTTTTGAATTAAATATTCAAAAATTTTAAAATAAAATTAAGTTTTATTAAAAAAATATAAATAAATTCTCTCTTTTTTGTGAACATTTTATTTTTCTATATACATAATACAAAATTATGAAGAACAATGAAGGGACTAATCAACAGGCTGTAACGCTCGGGGCACAACCATTCCAGCTGAATCTATAATCCACGAGACGAGGATTTTTAAAGGGGGAAGAGTTAAGACAACACAATAATCAGCATTCAACATCATTCAACGTGTTAGGTCAATATACGTAAAACTGCAACTTTGCGTATTTTACATATAAATAAATTCTTAATACTCAAATTTCATTTACATATATAATTTTCTGTAATTTTCCATACAATTTCTGTACTCAGCATTTTTATAATTTAGAACACTTTATAATTAATAAATGTAATAAAAAGTTAGTCTTATTTCAGATTCAAAATAAAACGGACGTAGTCCAAATAAAATATATATTTTTAAAGATTAATGTAATAATAATCTTAACTTATAAATGTATATATAGAATTAATAAAAGTAATAATAATAATACAAAAAAAATAAAAATAAAGTCTTAGCTTGTGTTAAATATGGCGGCGGCCGATGTCCCACGCTGATCATAATTGTAACCTTTATATTTGTAGTTGTTGTTGTTAGTTTGGTCGATATAACTGTTTTACTGTGCTTTTCAATTACCGAGCAAAGTAAAGTATATATGTATATATGCACATATATTTAAAAATCATGTTACCAAGTACAAAACATTACGTGTGGCCACTTGACATATCCACAGTTAATTTTTTTTAATTTTTATTAGCATTTGTTTTTTTTTTTTTTTTTTTTTTAAATAAGGCACCAGATTACCATTAGATTATAATTTTTATTTTTATTTTTTTTTTATTTTTTTTTTTATTTTTTTTTATTTTTATATAGCAATGAACACTAAAGTTTATGAACAACAGTTATTTGGTAATTTAATTTCGCCATTTGCACACACTAGTAACTGTTTCTTAACTTTTCTGTTATGTTGTACGTTTGCACAGATTTTATTAATTATTTAGTTATTATTTATTTATTTATTCAACTAAATTATTATTTATTTAACGGTATTATGTTTATAGTTTTATATTAAATTCACTTTTATTTAATATAAATTTATTTATAATAACTAGTATAACTTAAAACTTATATAATTAATTATTAATAAGTAAAATCAATATTGTTTTTGTTTTCTCACTCACAAGAAATTTTTAATTATTCAACACAAAAAAATGTTATAATGCCCGTCTTTATAATTTTATTTCTAAATTATAAATTTTTAGATTTTTAAACATTATGTTTTAATTTATATTTTTATTTTATAAAAAAAACCGAACTACCTCTTTACAGCAGAATAGAAAAAAAAACTTAATGTTTTAAATTAATTTAAATTTTAATTAAAAATCATCCATTACACAATTTTTTTTATCATAATATGAACTTATTATCACAAAAATGAGAGATCGACTGATCATCAAAAATCGAATGCTCGTCAAATCGGCTGATTAAGAACTCGTTAAGAACTGGGTGGTCATTCTGTGGTGCTATCTCGTATTAGGCGATTACAAAGTGGGGAAATTATAAATTGTCGTAGCTTACGTGGAGGAATTGTATGGAAGAATAACGTCACGTCGCTTATTGATTTGAATGAAAAAGACCACAATATTCTTCCGTCCTACTTTCACTAATGGCAGTTCAATCCCATTTTGGTAAAAAAAGCAATGGAGAGGTTGTGTGACTGTGTACTATTGGATATATATGGATACACGCCATTATGGCTGTGTACTATTGGATTTATATGGAAACGTAATTTTTTTTTCTCAGAAAATTATGACAAAAGTAATCTATTTATATTTTTTTATTTATTTTAATTAAACTGGAATTAACTTTGGTGACGTCATTAAACAAATACATATGTCAATTTTCAATTTTATCTTATTAAAAAGTATTTTTTTTCCATAATTGGATAATATATATATATATATATATATATATATATATATATATATATATATATATATATATATATATATATATATATATATATATATATATATATATATATATATATATATATATATATATATATATATTATTATATATTTATTATTTATTTATTTATTCAACTAAATTATTATTTATTTAACGGTATTATGTTTATAGTTTTATATTAAATTCACTTTTATTTAATATAAATTTATTTATAATAACTAGTATAACTTAAAACTTATATAATTAATTATTAATAAGTAAAATCAATATTGTTTTTGTTTTCTCACTCACAAGAAATTTTTAATTATTCAACACAAAAAAATGTTATAATGCCCGTCTTTATAATTTTATTTCTAAATTATAAATTTTTAGATTTTTAAACATTATGTTTTAATTTATATTTTTATTTTATAAAAAAAACCGAACTACCTCTTTACAGCAGAATAGAAAAAAAAACTTAATGTTTTAAATTAATTTAAATTTTAATTAAAAATCATCCATTACACAATTTTTTTTATCATAATATGAACTTATTATCACAAAAATGAGAGATCGACTGATCATCAAAAATCGAATGCTCGTCAAATCGGCTGATTAAGAACTCGTTAAGAACTGGGTGGTCATTCTGTGGTGCTATCTCGTATTAGGCGATTACAAAGTGGGGAAATTATAAATTGTCGTAGCTTACGTGGAGGAATTGTATGGAAGAATAACGTCACGTCGCTTATTGATTTGAATGAAAAAGACCACAATATTCTTCCGTCCTACTTTCACTAATGGCAGTTCAATCCCATTTTGGTAAAAAAAGCAATGGAGAGGTTGTGTGACTGTGTACTATTGGATATATATGGATACACGCCATTATGGCTGTGTACTATTGGATTTATATGGAAACGTAATTTTTTTTTCTCAGAAAATTAAAACAAAAGTAATCTATTTATATTTTTTTATTTATTTTAATTAAACTGGAATTAACTTTGGTGACGTCATTAAACAAATACATATGCCAATTTTCAATTTTATCTTATTAAAAAGTATTTTTTTTCCATAATTGGATAATATATATAATAATAATAATAACAGTGTTAAAGGCCATTACTGGCCCCTTACTGAATCAACAATCTGGCTCCAACGGTTTCGATCCTGAGCTTGGTCTTCATACTGTCTTAGACAATCTGAAGAGGCCAAGTCGTTCTCTACATCGTGGAGCCATCGTCGCCTGCAACGACCTCTGCGCCTACCATATGGTGGCTCTCCTTTCAGAGATCGCTGCACAATTCGTTCCGGATCAGCACGCAGAACGTGACCGAGCCAGCGTACTCGCTGAGATCTAACTTCATGTACAATATCGGGGATCTTCATCAGATCTCTGATCTCGAAATTGTACAGAGCTCGGTATGTACCATCTATTTCGCGTTTAGGGTCGTAAATCACACGCATGATTCTTCTCTCAAATGTAAGGAGCCATCTCTCGTACTCATCCGTCAGCGCCCAACTTTCACATCCAAACATAACAACGGGCCTGATCAACGCTTTGTAAAGCTTCAGCTTCACGGCACTTGATAAGTGTTTAGATTTTAGCAGTGGCCTTAGAGGATACAAAGAACGACTGCCAGCTGCCAGCCGCACTTTAATATCCTCACCCACACTGTTATCGTGAGTGATAAGAGAGCCCAAATATTTGAACCTCCTCACTCCCTCAAACGTGTGGTGGCCACTACTAAAATCTGGTGTGCCATTGTCTCTAAAACCAGAGATCAGGTATTTCGTTTTGGACTCATTGATCTGGAGTCCAACAGAAGCTGAAAACTCTACAAGCGGATCAAGTATTTCTTTCACTCCGTTGTTATTCAGTCCAATCACGCATATGTCATCTGCATATGCAAGCACTTGATTGGACTGGCGATATAAGATGTTACGCTGAGGTGTTTCAGTCTTACGAAAGATGTACTCCAACATGAGATTAAAGAGTATCGGGGACAGAGCATCTCCCTGCCGAACACCCGAGTTAACTGCAAAAATTGTCGATAGCCTGTTCTCAACTTTAACACAGCATTGAGACTGCGTCACTGTCATCCTACACAGTCGTACCAATTTTGTTGGCATTCCTAGGTATTCCAGGGCAGACCACAAACTCTCTCGATTGATCGAGTCGTAGGCCTGCCGGAAATCCAGGAAAACCTGATGTACGGAGATGGATGTCTCATAATATTTAGATAGAATCATCCGCAGCGAAAAGACCTGATCAGTGACTGATCGATTCGGACGAAATCCTCCCTGATAGTCACCAACCAAGCCTTCCGCCAGAGGAGTGATTCTATCCAATAAAATGTATGACAGTAACTTGTATGCTGTGCAAAGGAGAGCTATACCGCGATAATTCTCACACTTCAAGCGGTCTCCCTTCTTGAAGATGGGGCACATCGCGGCCACTTTCCATTCATCAGGCATAACTTCGGTTCGCCATACTAATCGAATAAGGTCGAAAAGACAGTTCCACAAAGTATCCCCTCCGAATATCAAGAGCTCCGAATTAATGCAGTCCACTCCAGGTGAGCGGTTTCGTTTCATTCTCTGCATGGCCTTAGTGAATTCCTCATGGGATGGCTCCTCAGTGCAAATCTCCGCAGACTGTTCTAGAGGTGGCTCAACAACAGTCTGTGATGCATGATGAACATCAAGCAGCTCAGTAAAGTGTCCACTCCATGCGTCAAGTACTGCGTCGATGTTGACACAGAGGTTTCCATCCCGGTCCCGAATGGCGGTTGACGAAGGCCTGAAAGTATGGTGCAATCCAGTAATTCCTTTAAAGAAATTACGTGAACTACGCTCATTGCTGAGTTGTTGTACTTTCAGAACCTCGGCTTTCCACCATTCTCGCTTCTTCCGTCTACAAATCCGCTTAGCTGCCCTTCTTGCAAGAGCTGCCTTGTTTTTCCTTGCGATTGTGAGACGTTGTTGCACTTCATTATGGGCTATATTTTGTTGCTCAACTGCAAGACGACACTCGTCATCAAACCAATCATTCTTGGGTCTGACTTTCACTATACCTAAAGTCTGTTGAGCAGCACTGACAACCGAAGTTTTCAGTACCTCCCAGACAGAGTTCACGCAGTCAGACTGGTAATTTGCTCCTTCAATGTTGTCGCTGACAAGATCCTGATATCGTTTCTTTTGATCTTCATTTATCAGACCTTCACAGTCGAAACGTTCCATCCGTTTCGCTGTGTTCCCCGACCTGTACGAAAACTTCCACCGTAGCTTTGCAGCGACCAAATAATGATCGCTGCCTACGTATTTGGTTGCTGACCGATAAGTTCTCACATCCTGCACAACCCGAGCTCGCCCTTTTGAAATTAACACGTGGTCAATTTGGCTCCGGGATGTTTTGCGAGGATAATATATATATATATATATATATATATATATATATATATATATATATATATATATATATATATATATATATATATATATATATATATATATATATATATATATATATATATATATATAAGTGGTAATTTTATTTTATATAATTTTATTTCCATATACATATACATATATACATAATTTTAAATCTCCGCTATCGAAAATTACAAAATATTCCATGAAAAAATTGCTTTTTTGCCAATTACGACATCTAATTAAAAATGGATGAACTAAAAAATATGCGATATTTAGTTGATTTCTAAACCATTGCCAAAATGGGATGGAACTAAACATTCATTCAATAATGAATTTTAAAGTGAATTGAAGAGGGGGAATTTATAATACGAATGAATATGTATATATAATGCCATGTTGGTAAACAAAAACAATCATAAATGAAATTATTTTCACAGGGAGAGATTGTGTTTATCCCAAATATTTTCTTTATACAGCGTTTTTATTTAAAATTAAATAAAAAATAATTGTTTTCTGTTTATGAATTTGTGATATTTTATTTAAACATATTATTTAAAAAAAATACTTTCGAGAACTTTAAATATTCGGGATATTATCTATCTTTTTATCCGATTACGGGCGTTTGTGTATTTATATAATTTATATATATTTTATATATATATATATATATATATATATATATATATATATATATATATATATATATATATATATATATATATATATATATATGTATATATATATATATATATATATATATATATATATATATATATATATATATATATATATATATATATATATATATTTACATATATATATATTTATATATATATATATATATATATATATATATATATATATATATATATATATATATATATATAAATATATATATATATATATATATATATATATATATATATATAAAATATATATAAATTATATAAATACACAAATATATAAATATAAATATAAAATACACAACAAAAATATTTAAATACCATTTGGATTAACAAAACCAATCAGTCATAATTTTGTATTATGTATATAGAAAAATAAAATGTTCACAAAAAAGAGAGAATTTATTTATATTTTTTTAATAAAACTTAATTTTATTTTTTAATTTTTGAATTAAATATTCAAAAATTTTAAAATAAAATTAAGTTTTATTAAAAAAATATAAATAAATTCTCTCTTTTTTGTGAA